>CM073123.1:57360774-57448274 GCA_037039145.1 Fundulus diaphanus
AACACTGTTTAAACCCAGGGAAATTCAAATTTAACATGTTTCAGACAATTTGTGCGCTAAAACAGAAGGGAGCTGTCCAAAAACTATGGTGTTTGGAAACACTGCTTAAACCTTGTGGGGAGACCTTATTTGGTCCTTCTGTCACCTAAATAAGTCATTTTGGCTGCTCTAATGCAAGTGGGTTGTCAAAAAATGTAATGGTTATAATTCACTTCTCAAACCTCAGAAAAGCAGAAACTGGAAGCCAAAAATGCTGCAAATGAACATTTTATGAGCCCGGTCAATAGAAACAGCAGCACACTGTATAAACCCTGTGAAGTTGAAATTTAACATGAGTCAGACAATTTGTGCGTTAAAACAGAAGGGAACTGTCCATAAACAAGGGTGTGTGGAAACAGTGCTTAAACCTTGTGGGGAGACCTTATTTGGTCCTTCTGTCACCTAAATAAGTCATTTTGGCTGCTCTAATGCAAGTGGGTTTTCAAAAAAATTTAATGGTTATAATTCACTTCTCAAACCTCAGAAAGGCAGAAATTGGAAGCCAAATATGCTGCAAATGAACATTCTATGAGCCTGGTCATTAGAAACAGCAGCACACTGTTTAAACCCTGTGAAGTTGAAATTTAACATGATTCAGACAATTTGTGCGTTAAAACAGAAGGGAACTGTCCATAAACAAGGGTGTGTGGAAACAGTGCTTAAACCTTGTGGGGAGACCTTATTTGGTCCTTCTGTCACCTAAATAAGTCATTTTGGCTGCTCTAATGCAAGTGGGTTTTCAAAAAAATGTAATGGTTATAATTCACTTCTCAAACCTCAGAAAGGCAGAAACTGGAATCCAAATATGCTGCAAATGAACATTCTATGAGCCCGGTCATTAGAAACAGCAGAACACTGTTTAAACCCAGTGAAATTCAAATTTAATATGTTTCAGACAATTTGTCCGCTAAAACAGAAGGGAGCTGTCCAAAAACTAGGGTGTTTGGAAACACTGCTAAAACCTTGTGAGGAGACCTTATTTGGTCCTTCTGACACCTAAATAAGTCATTTTGGCTGCTCTAATGCAAGTGGGTTGTCAAAAAATGTAATGGTTATAATTCACTTCTCAAACCTCAGAAAGGCAGAAACTGGAAGCCAAATATGCTGCAAATGAACATTCTATGAGCCCGGTCAATAGAAACAGCAGCACACTGTTTAAACCCTGTGAAATTCAAATTTAACATGTTTCAGACAATTTGTGCGCTAAAACAGAAGGGAGCTGGTCAAAAACTAGGGTGTTTGGAAACACTGCTTAAACCTTGTGGGGAGACCTTATTTGGTCCTTCTGAAACCTAAATAAGTCATTTTGGCTGCTCTAATGCAAGTGGGTTGTCAAAAAATGTAATGGTTATAATTCACTTCTCAAACCTCAGAAAGGCAGAAATTGGAAGCCAAATATGCTGCAAATGAACATTCTATGAGCCCGGTCATTAGAAACAGCAGCACACTGTTTAAACCCTGTGAAGTTTAAATTTAACATGATTCAGACAATTTGTGCGCTAAAACAGAAGGGAGCTGTCCAAAAACTAGGGTGTTTGGAAACGCTGCTTAAACCTTGTGGGGAGACCTTATTTGGTCCTTCTGAAACCTAAATAAGTCATTTTGGCTGCTCTAATGCAAGTGGGTTGTCAAAAAATGTAATGGTTATAATTCACTTCTCAAACCTCAGAAAGGCAGAAATTGGAAGCCAAATATGCTGCAAATGAACATTCTATGAGCCCGGTCATTAGAAACAGCAGCACACTGTTTAAACCCTGTGAAGTTGAAATTTAACATGTTTCAGACAATTTGTCCGCTAAAACAGAAGGGAGCTGGTCAAAAACTAGGGTGTTTGGAAACACTGCTAAAACCTTGTGAGGAGACCTTATTTGGTCCTTCTGACACCTAAATAAGTCATTTTGGCTGCTCTAATGCAAGTGGGTTGTCAAAAAATGTAATGGTTATAATTCACTTCTCAAACCTCAGAAAGGCAGAAACTGGAAGCCAAATATGCTGCAAATGAACATTCTATGAGCCCAGTCAATAGAAACAGCAGCACACTGTTTAAACCCTGTGAAATTCAAATTTAACATGTTTCAGACAATTTGTCCGCTAAAACAGAAGGGAGCTGTCCAAAAACTAGGGTGTTTGGAAACACTGCTAAAACCTTGTGAGGAGACCTTATTTGGTCCTTCTGACACCTAAATAAGTCATTTTGGCTGCTCTAATGCAAGTGGGTTGTCAAAAAATGTAATGGTTATAATTCACTTCTTAAACCTCAGAAAGGCAGAAACTGGAAGCCAAATATGCTGCAAATGAACATTCTATGAGCCCGGTCAATAGAAACAGCAGCACACTGTTTAAACCCTGTGAAATTCAAATTTAACATGTTTCAGACAATTTGTGCGCTAAAACAGAAGGGAGCTGGTCAAAAACTAGGGTGTTTGGAAACACTGCTTAAACCTTGTGGGGAGACCTTATTTGGTCCTTCTGAAACCTAAATAAGTCATTTTGGCTGCTCTAATGCAAGTGGGTTGTCAAAAAATGTAATGGTTATAATTCACTTCTCAAACCTCAGAAAGGCAGAAATTGGAAGCCAAATATGCTGCAAATGAACATTCTATGAGCCCGGTCATTAGAAACAGCAGCACACTGTTTAAACCCTGTGAAGTTGAAATTTAACATGATTCAGACAATTTGTGCGCTAAAACAGAAGGGAGCTGTCCAAAAACTAGGGTGTTTGGAAACGCTGCTTAAACCTTGTGGGGAGACCTTATTTGGTCCTTCTGAAACCTAAATAAGTCATTTTGGCTGCTCTAATGCAAGTGGGTTGTCAAAAAATGTAATGGTTATAATTCACTTCTCAAACCTCAGAAAGGCAGAAATTGGAAGCCAAATATGCTGCAAATGAACATTCTATGAGCCCGGTCATTAGAAACAGCAGCACACTGTTTAAACCCTGTGAAGTTGAAATTTAACATGTTTCAGACAATTTGTCCGCTAAAACAGAAGGGAGCTGGTCAAAAACTAGGGTGTTTGGAAACACTGCTAAAACCTTGTGAGGAGACCTTATTTGGTCCTTCTGACACCTAAATAAGTCATTTTGGCTGCTCTAATGCAAGTGGGTTGTCAAAAAATGTAATGGTTATAATTCACTTCTCAAACCTCAGAAAGGCAGAAACTGGAAGCCAAATATGCTGCAAATGAACATTCTATGAGCCCAGTCAATAGAAACAGCAGCACACTGTTTAAACCCTGTGAAATTCAAATTTAACATGTTTCAGACAATTTGTCCGCTAAAACAGAAGGGAGCTGTCCAAAAACTAGGGTGTTTGGAAACACTGCTAAAACCTTGTGAGGAGACCTTATTTGGTCCTTCTGACACCTAAATAAGTCATTTTGGCTGCTCTAATGCAAGTGGGTTGTCAAAAAATGTAATGGTTATAATTCACTTCTTAAACCTCAGAAAGGCAGAAACTGGAAGCCAAATATGCTGCAAATGAACATTCTATGAGCCCGGTCAATAGAAACAGCAGCACACTGTTTAAACCCTGTGAAATTCAAATTTAACATGTTTCAGACAATTTGTGCGCTAAAACAGAAGGGAGCTGGTCAAAAACTAGGGTGTTTGGAAACACTGCTTAAACCTTGTGGGGAGACCTTATTTGGTCCTTCTGAAACCTAAATAAGTCATTTTGGCTGCTCTAATGCAAGTGGGTTGTCAAAAAATGTAATGGTTATAATTCACTTCTCAAACCTCAGAAAGGCAGAAATTGGAAGCCAAATATGCTGCAAATGAACATTCTATGAGCCCGGTCATTAGAAACAGCAGCACACTGTTTAAACCCTGTGAAGTTGAAATTTAACATGATTCAGACAATTTGTGCGCTAAAACAGAAGGGAGCTGTCCAAAAACTAGGGTGTTTGGAAACGCTGCTTAAACCTTGTGGGGAGACCTTATTTGGTCCTTCTGAAACCTAAATAAGTCATTTTGGCTGCTCTAATGCAAGTGGGTTGTCAAAAAATGTAATGGTTATAATTCACTTCTCAAACCTCAGAAAGGCAGAAATTGGAAGCCAAATATGCTGCAAATGAACATTCTATGAGCCCGGTCATTAGAAACAGCAGCACACTGTTTAAACCCTGTGAAGTTGAAATTTAACATGTTTCACACAATTTGTCCGCTAAAACAGAAGGGAGCTGGTCAAAAACTAGGGTGTTTGGAAACACTGCTAAAACCTTGTGAGGAGACCTTATTTGGTCCTTCTGACACCTAAATAAGTCATTTTGGCTGCTCTAATGCAAGTGGGTTGTCAAAAAATGTAATGGTTATAATTCACTTCTCAAACCTCAGAAAGGCAGAAACTGGAAGCCAAATATGCTGCAAATGAACATTCTATGAGCCCGGTCAATAGAAACAGCAGCACACTGTTTAAACCCTGTGAAATTCAAATTTAACATGTTTCAGACAATTTGTGCGCTAAAACAGAAGGGAGCTGGTCAAAAACTAGGGTGTTTGGAAACACTGCTTAAACCTTGTGGGGAGACCTTATTTGGTCCTTCTGAAACCTAAATAAGTCATTTTGGCTGCTCTAATGCAAGTGGGTTGTCAAAAAATGTAATGGTTATAATTCACTTCTCAAACCTCAGAAAGGCAGAAATTGGAAGCCAAATATGCTGCAAATGAACATTCTATGAGCCCGGTCATTAGAAACAGCAGCACACTGTTTAAACCCTGTGAAGTTGAAATTTAACATGATTCAGACAATTTGTGCGCTAAAACAGAAGGGAGCTGTCCAAAAACTAGGGTGTTTGGAAACGCTGCTTAAACCTTGTGGGGAGACCTTATTTGGTCCTTCTGAAACCTAAATAAGTCATTTTGGCTGCTCTAATGCAAGTGGGTTGTCAAAAAATGTAATGGTTATAATTCACTTCTCAAACCTCAGAAAGGCAGAAATTGGAAGCCAAATATGCTGCAAATGAACATTCTATGAGCCCGGTCATTAGAAACAGCAGCACACTGTTTAAACCCTTTGAAGTTGAAATTTAACATGTTTCAGACAATTTGTCCGCTAAAACAGAAGGGAGCTGGTCAAAAACCAGGGTGTTTGGAAACACTGCTAAAACCTTGTGAGGAGACCTTATTTGGTCCTTCTGACACCTAAATAAGTCATTTTGGCTGCTCTAATGCAAGTGGGTTGTCAAAAAATGTAATGGTTATAATTCACTTCTCAAACCTCAGAAAGGCAGAAACTGGAAGCCAAATATGCTGCAAATGAACATTCTATGAGCACGGTCATTAGAAACAGCAGCACACTGTTTAAACCCAGTGAAATTCAAATTTAACATGTTTCAGACAATTTGTGTGCTAAAACAGAATTGAGCTGTCCAAAAACTAGGGTGTTTGGAAACACTGCTTAAACATTATGGGGAGACCTTATTTGGTCCTTCTGAAACCTAAATAAGTCATTTTGGCTGCTCTAATGCAAGTGGGTTTTCAAAAAAATGTAATGGTTATAATTCACTTCTCAACCCTAAGAAAGGCAGAAATTGCAAGCCAAATATGCTGCAAATGAACATTCTATGAGCCCGGTCATTACAAACAGCAGAACACTGTTTAAACCCAGGGAAATTCAAATTTAACATGTTTCAGACAATTTGTGCGCTAAAACAGAAGGGAGCTGTCCAAAAACTATGGTGTTTGGAAACACTGCTTAAACCTTGTGGGGAGACCTTATTTGGTCCTTCTGACACCTAAATACGTCATTTTGGCTGCTCTAATGCAAGTGGGTTGTCAAAAAATGTAATGGTTATAATTCACTTCTCAAACCTCAGAAAGGCAGAAACTGGAAGCCAAATATGCTGCAAATGAACATTTTATGAGCCCGGTCAATAGAAACAGCAGCACACTATTTAAACCCTGTGAAATTCAAATTTAACATGTTTCAGACAATTTGTGCGCTAAAACAGAAGGGAGCTGTCCAAAAACTATGGTGTTTGGAAACACTGCTTAAACCTTGTGAGGAGACCTTATTTGGTCCTTCTGACACCTAAATAAGTCATTTTGGCTGCTCTAATGCAAGTGGGTTGTCCAAAAATGTAATGGTTATAATTCACTTCTCAAACCTCAGAAAGGTAGGAATTGGATGCCAAATATGCTGCAAATGAACATTCTATGAGCCCGGTCAATAGAAACAGCAGCACACTTTTTAAACCCTGTGAAATTCAAATTTAACATGTTTCAGACAATTTGTGCGCTAAAACAGAAGGGAGCTGGTCAAAAACTAGGGTGTTTGGAAACACTGCTTAAACCTTGTGGGGAGACCTTATTTGGTCCTTCTGACACCTAAATAAGTCATTTTGGCTGCTCTAATGCAAGTGGGTTGTCCAAAAATGTAATGGTTATAATTCACTTCTCAAACCTCAGAAAGGCGGAAACTGGAAGCCAAATATGCTGCAAATGAACATTCTATGAGCCCGGTCAATAGAAACAGCAGCACACTATTTAAACCCTGTGAAATTCAAATTTAACATGTTTCAGACAATTTGTGCGCTAAAACAGAAGGGAGCTGGTCAAAAACTAGGGTGTTTGGAAACACTGCTTAAACCTTGTGGGGAGACCTTATTTGGTCCTTCTGAAACCTAAATAAGTCATTTTGGCTGCTCTAATGCAAGTGGGTTGTCAAAAAATGTAATGGTTATAATTCACTTCTCAAACCTCAGAAAGGCAGAAATTGGAAGCCAAATATGCTGCAAATGAACATTCTATGAGCCCGGTCATTAGAAACAGCAGCACACTGTTTAAACCCTGTGAAGTTGAAATTTAACATGATTCAGACAATTTGTGCGCTAAAACAGAAGGGAGCTGTCCAAAAACTAGGGTGTTTGGAAACGCTGCTTAAAGCTTGTGGGGAGACCTTATTTGGTCCTTCTGAAACCTAAATAAGTCATTTTGGCTGCTCTAATGCAAGTGGGTTGTCAAAAAATGTAATGGTTATAATTCACTTCTCAAACCTCAGAAAGGCGGAAACTGGAAGCCAAATATGCTGCAAATGAACATTCTATGAGCCCGGTCAATAGAAACAGCAGCACACTATTTAAACCCTGTGAAATTCAAATTTAACATGTTTCAGACAATTTGTGCGCTAAAACAGAAGGGAGCTGGTCAAAAACTAGGGTGTTTGGAAACACTGCTTAAACCTTGTGGGGAGACCTTATTTGGTCCTTCTGAAACCTAAATAAGTCATTTTGGCTGCTCTAATGCAAGTGGGTTGTCAAAAAATGTAATGGTTATAATTCACTTCTCAAACCTCAGAAAGGCAGAAATTGGAAGCCAAATATGCTGCAAATGAACATTCTATGAGCCCGGTCATTAGAAACAGCAGCACACTGTTTAAACCCTGTGAAGTTGAAATTTAACATGATTCAGACAATTTGTGCGCTAAAACAGAAGGGAGCTGTCCAAAAACTAGGGTGTTTGGAAACGCTGCTTAAAGCTTGTGGGGAGACCTTATTTGGTCCTTCTGAAACCTAAATAAGTCATTTTGGCTGCTCTAATGCAAGTGGGTTGTCAAAAAATGTAATGGTTATAATTCACTTCTCAAACCTCAGAAAGGCAGAAATTGGAAGCCAAATATGCTGCAAATGAACATTCTATGAGCCCGGTCATTAGAAACAGCAGCACACTGTTTAAACCCTGTGAAGTTGAAATTTAACATGTTTCAGACAATTTGTCCGCTAAAACAGAAGGGAGCTGGTCAAAAACTAGGGTGTTTGGAAACACTGCTAAAACCTTGTGAGGAGACCTTATTTGGTCCTTCTGACACCTAAATAAGTCATTTTGGCTGCTCTAATGCAAGTGGGTTGTCAAAAAAATGTAATGGTTATAATTCACTTCTCAAACCTCAGAAAGGCAGAAACTGGAAGCCAAATATGCTGCAAATGAACATTCTATGAGCCCGGTCATTAGAAACAGCAGAACACTGTTTAAACCCAGTGAAATTCAAATTTAACATGTTTCAGACAATTTGTCCGCTAAAACAGAAGGGAGCTGTCCAAAAACTAGGGTGTTTGAAAACACTGCTAAAACCTTGTGAGGAGACCTTATTTGGTCCTTCTGACACCTAAATAAGTCATTTTGGCTGCTCTAATGCAAGTGGGTTGTCAAAAAATGTAATGGTTATAATTCACTTCTCAAACCTCAGAAAGGCAGAAACTGGAAGCCAAATATGCTGCAAATGAACATTCTATGAGCCCGGTCAATAGAAACAGCAGCACACTGTTTAAACCCTGTGAAATTCAAATTTAACATGTTTCAGACAATTTGTGCGCTAAAACAGAAGGGAGCTGGTAAAAACTAGGGTGTTTGGAAACACTGCTTAAACCTTGTGGGGAGACCTTATTTGGTCCTTCTGAAACCTAAATAAGTCATTTTGGCTGCTCTAATGCAAGTGGGTTGTCAAAAAATGTAATGGTTATAATTCACTTCTCAAACCTCAGAAAGGCAGAAATTGGAAGCCAAATATGCTGCAAATGAACATTCTATGAGCCCGGTCATTAGAAACAGCAGCACACTGTTTAAACCCTGTGAAGTTTAAATTTAACATGATTCAGACAATTTGTGCGCTAAAACAGAAGGGAGCTGTACAAAAACTAGGGTGTTTGGAAACGCTGCTTAAAGCTTGTGGGGAGACCTTATTTGGTCCTTCTGAAACCTAAATAAGTCATTTTGGCTGCTCTAATGCAAGTGGGTTGTCAAAAAATGTAATGGTTATAATTCACTTCTCAAACCTCAGAAAGGCAGAAGTTGGAAGCCAAATATGCTGCAAATGAACATTCTATGAGCCCGGTCATTAGAAACAGCAGCACACTGTTTAAACCCTGTGAAGTTGAAATTTAACATGTTTCAGACAATTTGTCCGCTAAAACAGAAGGGAGCTGATCAAAAACTAGGGTGTTTGGAAACACTGCTAAAACCTTGTGAGGAGACCTTATTTGGTCCTTCTGACACCTAAATAAGTCATTTTGGCTGCTCTAATGCAAGTGGGTTGTCAAAAAATGTAATGGTTATAATTCACTTCTCAAACCTCAGAAAGGCAGAAACTGGAAGCCAAATATGCTGCAAATGAACATTCTATGAGCCCGGTCATTAGAAACAGCAGCACACTGTTTAAACCCAGTGAAATTCAAATTTAACATGTTTCAGACAATTTGTGTGCTAAAACAGAATTGAGCTATCCAAAAACTAGGGTGTTTGGAAACACTGCTTAAACATTATGGGGAGACCTTATTTGGTCCTTCTGAAACCTAAATAAGTCATTTTGGCTGCTCTAATGCAAGTGGGTTTTCAAAAAAATGTAATGGTTATAATTCACTTCTCAACCCTAAGAAAGGCAGAAATTGCAAGCCAAATATGCTGCAAATGAACATTCTATGAGCCCGGTCATTACAAACAGCAGAACACTGTTTAAACCCAGGGAAATTCAAATTTAACATGTTTCAGACAATTTGTGCGCTAAAACAGAAGGGAGCTGTCCAAAAACTATGGTGTTTGGAAACACTGCTTAAACCTTGTGGGGAGACCTTATTTGGTCCTTCTGACACCTAAATACGTCATTTTGGCTGCTCTAATGCAAGTGGGTTGTCAAAAAATGTAATGGTTATAATTCACTTCTCAAACCTCAGAAAGGCAGAAACTGGAAGCCAAATATGCTGCAAATGAACATTTTATGAGCCCGGTCAATAGAAACAGCAGCACACTGTTTAAACCCTGTGAAGTTGAAATTTAACATGTTTCAGACAATTTGTCCGCTAAAACAGAAGGGAGCTGGTCAAAAACTAGGGTGTTTGGAAACACTGCTAAAACCTTGTGAGGAGACCTTATTTGGTCCTTCTGACACCTAAATAAGTCATTTTGGCTGCTCTAATGCAAGTGGGTTGTCAAAAAAATGTAATGGTTATAATTCACTTCTCAAACCTCAGAAAGGCAGAAACTGGAAGCCAAATATGCTGCAAATGAACATTCTATGAGCCCGGTCATTAGAAACAGCAGAACACTGTTTAAACCCAGTGAAATTCAAATTTAACATGTTTCAGACAATTTGTCCGCTAAAACAGAAGGGAGCTGTCCAAAAACTAGGGTGTTTGGAAACACTGCTAAAACCTTGTGAGGAGACCTTATTTGGTCCTTCTGACACCTAAATAAGTCATTTTGGCTGCTCTAATGCAAGTGGGTTGTCAAAAAATGTAATGGTTATAATTCACTTCTCAAACCTCAGAAAGGCAGAAACTGGAAGCCAAATATGCTGCAAATGAACATTCTATGAGCCCGGTCAATAGAAACAGCAGCACACTGTTTAAACCCTGTGAAATTCAAATTTAACATGTTTCAGACAATTTGTGCGCTAAAACAGAAGGGAGCTGGTAAAAACTAGGGTGTTTGGAAACACTGCTTAAACCTTGTGGGGAGACCTTATTTGGTCCTTCTGAAACCTAAATAAGTCATTTTGGCTGCTCTAATGCAAGTGGGTTGTCAAAAAATGTAATGGTTATAATTCACTTCTCAAACCTCAGAAAGGCAGAAATTGGAAGCCAAATATGCTGCAAATGAACATTCTATGAGCCCGGTCATTAGAAACAGCAGCACACTGTTTAAACCCTGTGAAGTTGAAATTTAACATGATTCAGACAATTTGTGCGCTAAAACAGAAGGGAGCTGTCCAAAAACTAGGGTGTTTGGAAACGCTGCTTAAAGCTTGTGGGGAGACCTTATTTGGTCCTTCTGAAACCTAAATAAGTCATTTTGGCTGCTCTAATGCAAGTGGGTTGTCAAAAAATGTAATGGTTATAATTCACTTCTCAAACCTCAGAAAGGCAGAAGTTGGAAGCCAAATATGCTGCAAATGAACATTCTATGAGCCCGGTCATTAGAAACAGCAGCACACTGTTTAAACCCTGTGAAGTTTAAATTTAACATGATTCAGACAATTTGTGCGCTAAAACAGAAGGGAGCTGTACAAAAACTAGGGTGTTTGGAAACGCTGCTTAAAGCTTGTGGGGAGACCTTATTTGGTCCTTCTGAAACCTAAATAAGTCATTTTGGCTGCTCTAATGCAAGTGGGTTGTCAAAAAATGTAATGGTTATAATTCACTTCTCAAACCTCAGAAAGGCAGAAGTTGGAAGCCAAATATGCTGCAAATGAACATTCTATGAGCCCGGTCATTAGAAACAGCAGCACACTGTTTAAACCCTGTGAAGTTGAAATTTAACATGTTTCAGACAATTTGTCCGCTAAAACAGAAGGGAGCTGATCAAAAACTAGGGTGTTTGGAAACACTGCTAAAACCTTGTGAGGAGACCTTATTTGGTCCTTCTGACACCTAAATAAGTCATTTTGGCTGCTCTAATGCAAGTGGGTTGTCAAAAAATGTAATGGTTATAATTCACTTCTCAAACCTCAGAAAGGCAGAAACTGGAAGCCAAATATGCTGCAAATGAACATTCTATGAGCCCGGTCATTAGAAACAGCAGCACACTGTTTAAACCCAGTGAAATTCAAATTTAACATGTTTCAGACAATTTGTGTGCTAAAACAGAATTGAGCTATCCAAAAACTAGGGTGTTTGGAAACACTGCTTAAACATTATGGGGAGACCTTATTTGGTCCTTCTGAAACCTAAATAAGTCATTTTGGCTGCTCTAATGCAAGTGGGTTTTCAAAAAAATGTAATGGTTATAATTCACTTCTCAACCCTAAGAAAGGCAGAAATTGCAAGCCAAATATGCTGCAAATGAACATTCTATGAGCCCGGTCATTACAAACAGCAGAACACTGTTTAAACCCAGGGAAATTCAAATTTAACATGTTTCAGACAATTTGTGCGCTAAAACAGAAGGGAGCTGTCCAAAAACTATGGTGTTTGGAAACACTGCTTAAACCTTGTGGGGAGACCTTATTTGGTCCTTCTGACACCTAAATACGTCATTTTGGCTGCTCTAATGCAAGTGGGTTGTCAAAAAATGTAATGGTTATAATTCACTTCTCAAACCTCAGAAAGGCAGAAACTGGAAGCCAAATATGCTGCAAATGAACATTTTATGAGCCCGGTCAATAGAAACAGCAGCACACTGTTTAAACCCTGTGAAGTTGAAATTTAACATGTTTCAGACAATTTGTCCGCTAAAACAGAAGGGAGCTGGTCAAAAACTAGGGTGTTTGGAAACACTGCTAAAACCTTGTGAGGAGACCTTATTTGGTCCTTCTGACACCTAAATAAGTCATTTTGGCTGCTCTAATGCAAGTGGGTTGTCAAAAAAATGTAATGGTTATAATTCACTTCTCAAACCTCAGAAAGGCAGAAACTGGAAGCCAAATATGCTGCAAATGAACATTCTATGAGCCCGGTCATTAGAAACAGCAGAACACTGTTTAAACCCAGTGAAATTCAAATTTAACATGTTTCAGACAATTTGTCCGCTAAAACAGAAGGGAGCTGTCCAAAAACTAGGGTGTTTGGAAACACTGCTAAAACCTTGTGAGGAGACCTTATTTGGTCCTTCTGACACCTAAATAAGTCATTTTGGCTGCTCTAATGCAAGTGGGTTGTCAAAAAATGTAATGGTTATAATTCACTTCTCAAACCTCAGAAAGGCAGAAACTGGAAGCCAAATATGCTGCAAATGAACATTCTATGAGCCCGGTCAATAGAAACAGCAGCACACTGTTTAAACCCTGTGAAATTCAAATTTAACATGTTTCAGACAATTTGTGCGCTAAAACAGAAGGGAGCTGGTAAAAACTAGGGTGTTTGGAAACACTGCTTAAACCTTGTGGGGAGACCTTATTTGGTCCTTCTGAAACCTAAATAAGTCATTTTGGCTGCTCTAATGCAAGTGGGTTGTCAAAAAATGTAATGGTTATAATTCACTTCTCAAACCTCAGAAAGGCAGAAATTGGAAGCCAAATATGCTGCAAATGAACATTCTATGAGCCCGGTCATTAGAAACAGCAGCACACTGTTTAAACCCTGTGAAGTTGAAATTTAACATGATTCAGACAATTTGTGCGCTAAAACAGAAGGGAGCTGTCCAAAAACTAGGGTGTTTGGAAACGCTGCTTAAAGCTTGTGGGGAGACCTTATTTGGTCCTTCTGAAACCTAAATAAGTCATTTTGGCTGCTCTAATGCAAGTGGGTTGTCAAAAAATGTAATGGTTATAATTCACTTCTCAAACCTCAGAAAGGCAGAAGTTGGAAGCCAAATATGCTGCAAATTAACATTCTATGAGCCCGGTCATTAGAAACAGCAGCACACTGTTTAAACCCTGTGAAGTTGAAATTTAACATGTTTCAGACAATTTGTCCGCTAAAACAGAAGGGAGCTGATCAAAAACTAGGGTGTTTGGAAACACTGCTAAAACCTTGTGAGGAGACCTTATTTGGTCCTTCTGACACCTAAATAAGTCATTTTGGCTGCTCTAATGCAAGTGGGTTGTCAAAAAATGTAATGGTTATAATTCACTTCTCAAACCTCAGAAAGGCAGAAACTGGAAGCCAAATATGCTGCAAATGAACATTCTATGAGCCCGGTCATTAGAAACAGCAGCACACTGTTTAAACCCAGTGAAATTCAAATTTAACATGTTTCAGACAATTTGTGTGCTAAAACAGAATTGAGCTATCCAAAAACTAGGTTGTTTGGAAACACTGCTTAAACATTATGGGGAGACCTTATTTGGTCCTTCTGAAACCTAAATAAGTCATTTTGGCTGCTCTAATGCAAGTGGGTTTTCAAAAAAATGTAATGGTTATAATTCACTTCTCAACCCTAAGAAAGGCAGAAATTGCAAGCCAAATATGCTGCAAATGAACATTCTATGAGCCCGGTCATTACAAACAGCAGAACACTGTTTAAACCCAGGGAAATTCAAATTTAACATGTTTCAGACAATTTGTGCGCTAAAACAGAAGGGAGCTGTCCAAAAACTATGGTGTTTGGAAACACTGCTTAAACCTTGTGGGGAGACCTTATTTGGTCCTTCTGACACCTAAATACGTCATTTTGGCTGCTCTAATGCAAGTGGGTTGTCAAAAAATGTAATGGTTATAATTCACTTCTCAAACCTCAGAAAGGCAGAAACTGGAAGCCAAATATGCTGCAAATGAACATTTTATGAGCCCGGTCAATAGAAACAGCAGCACACTATTTAAACCCTGTGAAATTCAAATTTAACATGTTTCAGACAATTTGTGCGCTAAAACAGAAGGGAGCTGTCCAAAAACTATGGTGTTTGGAAACACTGCTTAAACCTTGTGAAGAGACCTTATTTGGTCCTTCTGACACCTAAATAAGTCATTTTGGCTGCTCTAATGCAAGTGGGTTGTCCAAAAATGTAATGGTTATAATTCACTTCTCAAACCTCAGAAAGGTAGGAATTGGATGCCAAATATGCTGCAAATGAACATTCTATGAGCCCGGTCAATAGAAACAGCAGCACACTTTTTAAACCCTGTGAAATTCAAATTTAACATGTTTCAGACAATTTGTGCGCTAAAACAGAAGGGAGCTGGTCAAAAACTAGGGTGTTTGGAAACACTGCTTAAACCTTGTGGGGAGACCTTATTTGGTCCTTCTGACACCTAAATAAGTCATTTTGGCTGCTCTAATGCATGTGGGTTGTCCAAAAATGTAATGGTTATAATTCACTTCTCAAACCTCAGAAAGGCGGAAACTGGAAGCCAAATATGCTGCAAATGAACATTCTATGAGCCCGGTCAATAGAAACAGCAGCACACTATTTAAACCCTGTGAAATTCAAATTTAACATGTTTCAGACAATTTGTGCGCTAAAACAGAAGGGAGCTGGTCAAAAACTAGGGTGTTTGGAAACACTGCTTAAACCTTGTGGGGAGACCTTATTTGGTCCTTCTGAAACCTAAATAAGTCATTTTGGCTGCTCTAATGCAAGTGGGTTGTCAAAAAATGTAATGGTTATAATTCACTTCTCAAACCTCAGAAAGGCAGAAATTGGAAGCCAAATATGCTGCAAATGAACATTCTATGAGCCCGGTCATTAGAAACAGCAGCACACTGTTTAAACCCTGTGAAGTTGAAATTTAACATGATTCAGACAATTTGTGCGCTAAAACAGAAGGGAGCTGTCCAAAAACTAGGGTGTTTGGAAACGCTGCTTAAAGCTTGTGGGGAGACCTTATTTGGTCCTTCTGAAACCTAAATAAGTCATTTTGGCTGCTCTAATGCAAGTGGGTTGTCAAAAAATGTAATGGTTATAATTCACTTCTCAAACCTCAGAAAGGCGGAAACTGGAAGCCAAATATGCTGCAAATGAACATTCTATGAGCCCGGTCAATAGAAACAGCAGCACACTATTTAAACCCTGTGAAATTCAAATTTAACATGTTTCAGACAATTTGTGCGCTAAAACAGAAGGGAGCTGGTCAAAAACTAGGGTGTTTGGAAACACTGCTTAAACCTTGTGGGGAGACCTTATTTGGTCCTTCTGAAACCTAAATAAGTCATTTTGGCTGCTCTAATGCAAGTGGGTTGTCAAAAAATGTAATGGTTATAATTCACTTCTCAAACCTCAGAAAGGCAGAAATTGGAAGCCAAATATGCTGCAAATGAACATTCTATGAGCCCGGTCATTAGAAACAGCAGCACACTGTTTAAACCCTGTGAAGTTGAAATTTAACATGATTCAGACAATTTGTGCGCTAAAACAGAAGGGAGCTGTCCAAAAACTAGGGTGTTTGGAAACGCTGCTTAAAGCTTGTGGGGAGACCTTATTTGGTCCTTCTGAAACCTAAATAAGTCATTTTGGCTGCTCTAATGCAAGTGGGTTGTCAAAAAATGTAATGGTTATAATTCACTTCTCAAACCTCAGAAAGGCAGAAATTGGAAGCCAAATATGCTGCAAATGAACATTCTATGAGCCCGGTCATTAGAAACAGCAGCACACTGTTTAAACCCTGTGAAGTTGAAATTTAACATGTTTCAGACAATTTGTCCGCTAAAACAGAAGGGAGCTGGTCAAAAACTAGGGTGTTTGGAAACACTGCTAAAACCTTGTGAGGAGACCTTATTTGGTCCTTCTGACACCTAAATAAGTCATTTTGGCTGCTCTAATGCAAGTGGGTTGTCAAAAAAATGTAATGGTTATAATTCACTTCTCAAACCTCAGAAAGGCAGAAACTGGAAGCCAAATATGCTGCAAATGAACATTCTATGAGCCCGGTCATTAGAAACAGCAGAACACTGTTTAAACCCAGTGAAATTCAAATTTAACATGTTTCAGACAATTTGTCCGCTAAAACAGAAGGGAGCTGTCCAAAAACTAGGGTGTTTGGAAACACTGCTAAAACCTTGTGAGGAGACCTTATTTGGTCCTTCTGACACCTAAATAAGTCATTTTGGCTGCTCTAATGCAAGTGGGTTGTCAAAAAATGTAATGGTTATAATTCACTTCTCAAACCTCAGAAAGGCAGAAACTGGAAGCCAAATATGCTGCAAATGAACATTCTATGAGCCCGGTCAATAGAAACAGCAGCACACTGTTTAAACCCTGTGAAATTCAAATTTAACATGTTTCAGACAATTTGTGCGCTAAAACAGAAGGGAGCTGGTCAAAAACTAGGGTGTTGGAAACACTGCTTAAACCTTGTGGGGAGACCTTATTTGGTCCTTCTGAAACCTAAATAAGTCATTTTGGCTGCTCTAATGCAAGTGGGTTGTCAAAAAATGTAATGGTTATAATTCACTTCTCAAACCTCAGAAAGGCAGAAATTGGAAGCCAAATATGCTGCAAATGAACATTCTATGAGCCCGGTCAATAGAAACAGCAGCACACTATTTAAACCCTGTGAAATTCAAATTTAACATGTTTCAGACAATTTGTGCGCTAAAACAGAAGGGAGCTGGTCAAAAACTAGGGTGTTTGGAAACACTGCTTAAACCTTGTGGGGAGACCTTATTTGGTCCTTCTGAAACCTAAATAAGTCATTTTGGCTGCTCTAATGCAAGTGGGTTGTCAAAAAATGTAATGGTTATAATTCACTTCTCAAACCTCAGAAAGGCAGAAATTGGAAGCCAAATATGCTGCAAATGAACATTCTATGAGCCCGGTCATTAGAAACAGCAGCACACTGTTTAAACCCTGTGAAGTTGAAATTTAACATGATTCAGACAATTTGTGCGCTAAAACAGAAGGGAGCTGTCCAAAAACTAGGGTGTTTGGAAACGCTGCTTAAAGCTTGTGGGGAGACCTTATTTGGTCCTTCTGAAACCTAAATGAGTCATTTTGGCTGCTCTAATGCAAGTGGGTTGTCAAAAAATGTAATGGTTATAATTCACTTCTCAAACCTCAGAAAGGCAGAAATTGGAAGCCAAATATGCTGCAAATGAACATTCTATGAGCCCGGTCATTAGAAACAGCAGCACACTGTTTAAACCCTGTGAAGTTGAAATTTAACATGATTCAGACAATTTGTGCGCTAAAACAGAAGGGAGCTGTCCAAAAACTAGGGTGTTTGGAAACACTGCTAAAACCTTGTGAGGAGACCTTATTTGGTCCTTCTGAAACCTAAATAAGTCATTTTGGCTGCTCTAATGCAAGTGGGTTGTCCAAAAATGTAATGGTTATAATTCACTTCTCAAACCTCAGAAAGGTAGGAATTGGATGCCAAATATGCTGCAAATGAACATTCTATGAGCCCGGTCAATAGAAACAGCAGCACACTTTTTAAACCCTGTGAAATTCAAATTTAACATGTTTCAGACAATTTGTGCGCTAAAACAGAAGGGAGCTGGTCAAAAACTAGGGTGTTTGGAAACACTGCTTAAACCTTGTGGGGAGACCTTATTTGGTCCTTCTGACACCTAAATAAGTCATTTTGGCTGCTCTAATGCATGTGGGTTGTCCAAAAATGTAATGGTTATAATTCACTTCTCAAACCTCAGAAAGGCGGAAACTGGAAGCCAAATATGCTGCAAATGAACATTCTATGAGCCCGGTCAATAGAAACAGCAGCACACTATTTAAACCCTGTGAAATTCAAATTTAACATGTTTCAGACAATTTGTGCGCTAAAACAGAAGGGAGCTGGTCAAAAACTAGGGTGTTTTGAAACACAGCTAAAATCTTGTGGGGAGACGTTATTTGGTCCTTCTGACACCTAAATAAGTCATTTTGGCTGCTCTAATGCAGAGTGGGTTGTCAAAAAATGTAATGGTTATAATTCACTTCTCAAACCTCAGAAGGCAGAAATTGGAAGCCAAATATGCTGCAAATGAACATTCTATGAGCCCGGTCATTAGAAACAGCAGCACACTGTTTAAACCCTGTGAAGTTGAAATTTAACATGATTCAGACAATTTGTGCGCTAAAACAGAAGGGAGCTGTCCAAAAACTAGGGTGTTTGGAAACGCTGCTTAAAGCTTGTGGGAGACCTTATTTGGTCCTTCTGAAACCTAAATAAGTCATTTTGGCTGCTCTAATGCAAGTGGGTTGTCAAAAAATGTAATGGTTATAATTCACTTCTCAAACCTCAGAAAGGCGGAAACTCGAAGCCAAATATGCTGCAAATGAACATTCTATGAGCCCGGTCAATAGAAACAGCAGCACACTATTTAAACCCTGTGAAATTCAAATTTAACATGTTTCAGACAATTTGTGCGCTAAAACAGAAGGGAGCTGGTCAAAACTAGGGTGTTTGGAAACACTGCTTAAACCTTGTGGGGAGACCTTATTTGGTCCTTCTGAAACCTAAATAAGTCATTTTGGCTGCTCTAATGCAAGTGGGTTGTCAAAAAATGTAATGGTTATAATTCACTTCTCAAACCTCAGAAAGGCAGAAATTGGAAGCCAAATATGCTGCAAATGAACATTCTATGAGCCCGGTCATTAGAAACAGCAGCACACTGTTTAAACCCTGTGAAGTTGAAATTTAACATGATTCAGACAATTTGTGCGCTAAAACAGAAGGGAGCTGTCCAAAAACTAGGGTGTTTGGAAACGCTGCTTAAAGCTTGTGGGGAGACCTTATTTGGTCCTTCTGAAACCTAAATAAGTCATTTTGGCTGCTCTAATGCAAGTGGGTTGTCAAAAAATGTAATGGTTATAATTCACTTCTCAAACCTCAGAAAGGCAGAAATTGGAAGCCAAATATGCTGCAAATGAACATTCTATGAGCCCGGTCATTAGAAACAGCAGCACACTGTTTAAACCCTGTGAAGTTGAAATTTAACATGTTTCAGACAATTTGTCCGCTAAAACAGAAGGGAGCTGGTCAAAAACTAGGGTGTTTGGAAACACTGCTAAAACCTTGTGAGGAGACCTTATTTGGTCCTTCTGACACCTAAATAAGTCATTTTGGCTGCTCTAATGCAAGTGGGTTGTCAAAAAAATGTAATGGTTATAATTCACTTCTCAAACCTCAGAAAGGCAGAAACTGGAAGCCAAATATGCTGCAAATGAACATTCTATGAGCCCGGTCATTAGAAACAGCAGAACACTGTTTAAACCCAGTGAAATTCAAATTTAACATGTTTCAGACAATTTGTCCGCTAAAACAGAAGGGAGCTGTCCAAAAACTAGGGTGTTTGGAAACACTGCTAAAACCTTGTGAGGAGACCTTATTTGGTCCTTCTGACACCTAAATAAGTCATTTTGGCTGCTCTAATGCAAGTGGGTTGTCAAAAAATGTAATGGTTATAATTCACTTCTCAAACCTCAGAAAGGCAGAAACTGGAAGCCAAATATGCTGCAAATGAACATTCTATGAGCCCGGTCAATAGAAACAGCAGCACACTGTTTAAACCCTGTGAAATTCAAATTTAACATGTTTCAGACAATTTGTGCGCTAAAACAGAAGGGAGCTGGTCAAAAACTAGGGTGTTTGGAAACACTGCTTAAACCTTGTGGGGAGACCTTATTTGGTCCTTCTGAAACCTAAATAAGTCATTTTGGCTGCTCTAATGCAAGTGGGTTGTCAAAAAATGTAATGGTTATAATTCACTTCTCAAACCTCAGAAAGGCAGAAATTGGAAGCCAAATATGCTGCAAATGAACATTCTATGAGCCCGGTCAATAGAAACAGCAGCACACTATTTAAACCCTGTGAAATTCAAATTTAACATGTTTCAGACAATTTGTGCGCTAAAACAGAAGGGAGCTGGTCAAAAACTAGGGTGTTTGGAAACACTGCTTAAACCTTGTGGGGAGACCTTATTTGGTCCTTCTGAAACCTAAATAAGTCATTTTGGCTGCTCTAATGCAAGTGGGTTGTCAAAAAATGTAATGGTTATAATTCACTTCTCAAACCTCAGAAAGGCAGAAATTGGAAGCCAAATATGCTGCAAATGAACATTCTATGAGCCCGGTCATTAGAAACAGCAGCACACTGTTTAAACCCTGTGAAGTTGAAATTTAACATGATTCAGACAATTTGTGCGCTAAAACAGAAGGGAGCTGTCCAAAAACTAGGGTGTTTGGAAACGCTGCTTAAAGCTTGTGGGGAGACCTTATTTGGTCCTTCTGAAACCTAAATGAGTCATTTTGGCTGCTCTAATGCAAGTGGGTTGTCAAAAAATGTAATGGTTATAATTCACTTCTCAAACCTCAGAAAGGCAGAAATTGGAAGCCAAATATGCTGCAAATGAACATTCTATGAGCCCGGTCATTAGAAACAGCAGCACACTGTTTAAACCCTGTGAAGTTGAAATTTAACATGTTTCAGACAATTTGTCCGCTAAAACAGAAGGGAGCTGGTCAAAAACTAGGGTGTTTGGAAACACTGCTAAAACCTTGTGAGGAGACCTTATTTGGTCCTTCTGACACCTAAATAAGTCATTTTGGCTGCTCTAATGCAAGTGGGTTGTCAAAAAAATGTAATGGTTATAATTCACTTCTCAAACCTCAGAAAGGCAGAAACTGGAAGCCAAATATGCTGCAAATGAACATTCTATGAGCCCGGTCATTAGAAACAGCAGAACACTGTTTAAACCCAGTGAAATTCAAATTTAACATGTTTCAGACAATTTGTCCGCTAAAACAGAAGGGAGCTGTCCAAAAACTAGGGTGTTTGGAAACACTGCTAAAACCTTGTGAGGAGACCTTATTTGGTCCTTCTGACACCTAAATAAGTCATTTTGGCTGCTCTAATGCAAGTGGGTTGTCAAAAAATGTAATGGTTATAATTCACTTCTCAAACCTCAGAAAGGCAGAAACTGGAAGCCAAATATGCTGCAAATGAACATTCTATGAGCCCGGTCAATAGAAACAGCAGCACACTGTTTAAACCCTGTGAAATTCAAATTTAACATGTTTCAGACAATTTGTGCGCTAAAACAGAAGGGAGCTGGTCAAAAACTAGGGTGTTTGGAAACACTGCTTAAACCTTGTGGGGAGACCTTATTTGGTCCTTCTGAAACCTAAATAAGTCATTTTGGCTGCTCTAATGCAAGTGGGTTGTCAAAAAATGTAATGGTTATAATTCACTTCTCAAACCTCAGAAAGGCAGAAATTGGAAGCCAAATATGCTGCAAATGAACATTCTATGAGCCCGGTCAATAGAAACAGCAGCACACTATTTAAACCCTGTGAAATTCAAATTTAACATGTTTCAGACAATTTGTGCGCTAAAACAGAAGGGAGCTGGTCAAAAACTAGGGTGTTTGGAAACACTGCTTAAACCTTGTGGGGAGACCTTATTTGGTCCTTCTGAAACCTAAATAAGTCATTTTGGCTGCTCTAATGCAAGTGGGTTGTCAAAAAATGTAATGGTTATAATTCACTTCTCAAACCTCAGAAAGGCAGAAATTGGAAGCCAAATATGCTGCAAATGAACATTCTATGAGCCCGGTCATTAGAAACAGCAGCACACTGTTTAAACCCTGTGAAGTTGAAATTTAACATGTTTCAGACAATTTGTCCGCTAAAACAGAAGGGAGCTGGTCAAAAACTAGGGTGTTTGGAAACACTGCTAAAACCTTGTGAGGAGACCTTATTTGGTCCTTCTGACACCTAAATAAGTCATTTTGGCTGCTCTAATGCAAGTGGGTTGTCAAAAAATGTAATGGTTATAATTCACTTCTCAAACCTCAGAAAGGCAGAAACTGGAAGCCAAATATGCTGCAAATGAACATTCTATGAGCCCGGTCAATAGAAACAGCAGCACACTCTTTAAACCCTGTGAAATTCAAATTTAACATGTTTCAGACAATTTGTCCGCTAAAACAGAAGGGAGCTGTCCAAAAACTAGGGTGTTTGGAAACACTGCTAAAACCTTGTGAGGAGACCTTATTTGGTCCTTCTGACACCTAAATAAGTCATTTTGGCTGCTCTAATGCAAGTGGGTTGTCAAAAAATGTAATGGTTATAATTCACTTCTCAAACCTCAGAAAGGCAGAAATTGCAAGCCAAATATGCTGCAAATGAACATTCTATGAGCCCGGTCATTAGAAACAGCAGCACACTGTTTAAACCCTGTGAAGTTGAAATTTAACATGATTCAGACAATTTGTGCGCTAAAACAGAAGGGAGCTGTCCAAAAACTAGGGTGTTTGGAAACGCTGCTTAAAGCTTGTGGGGAGACCTTATTTGGTCCTTCTGAAACCTAAATAAGTCATTTTGGCTGCTCTAATGCAAGTGGGTTGTCAAAAATGTAATGGTTATAATTCACTTCTCAAACCTCAGAAAGGCAGAAATTGGAAGCAAAATATGCTGCAAATGAACATTCTATGAGCCCGGTCATTAGAAACAGCAGCACACTGTTTAAACCCTGTGAAGTTGAAATTTAACATGTTTCAGACAATTTGTCCGCTAAAACAGAAGGGAGCTGGTCAAAAACTAGGGTGTTTGGAAACACTGCTAAAACCTTGTGAGGAGACCTTATTTGGTCCTTCTGACACCTAAATAAGTCATTTTGGCTGCTCTAATGCAAGTGGGTTGTCAAAAAAATGTAATGGTTATAATTCACTTCTCAAACCTCAGAAAGGCAGAAACTGGAAGCCAAATATGCTGCAAATGAACATTCTATGAGCCCGGTCATTAGAAACAGCAGAACACTGTTTAAACCCAGTGAAATTCAAATTTAACATGTTTCAGACAATTTGTCCGCTAAAACAGAAGGGAGCTGTCCAAAAACTAGGGTGTTTGGAAACACTGCTAAAACCTTGTGAGGAGACCTTATTTGGTCCTTCTGACACCTAAATAAGTCATTTTGGCTGCTCTAATGCAAGTGGGTTGTCAAAAAATGTAATGGTTATAATTCACTTCTCAAACCTCAGAAAGGCAGAAACTGGAAGCCAAATATGCTGCAAATGAACATTCTATGAGCCCGGTCAATAGAAACAGCAGCACACTGTTTAAACCCTGTGAAATTCAAATTTAACATGTTTCAGACAATTTGTGCGCTAAAACAGAAGGGAGCTGGTCAAAAACTAGGGTGTTTGGAAACACTGCTTAAACCTTGTGGGGAGACCTTATTTGGTCCTTCTGAAACCTAAATAAGTCATTTTGGCTGCTCTAATGCAAGTGGGTTGTCAAAAATGTAATGGTTATAATTCACTTCTCAAACCTCAGAAAGGCAGAAATTGGAAGCCAAATATGCTGCAAATGAACATTCTATGAGCCCGGTCATAGAAACAGCAGCACACTATTTAAACCCAGTGAAATTCAAATTTAACATGTTTCAGACAATTTGTGCGCTAAAACAGAAGGGAGCTGGTCAAAAACTAGGGTGTTTGGAAACACTGCTTAAACCTTGTGGGGAGACCTTATTTGGTCCTTCTGAAACCTAAATAAGTCATTTTGGCTGCTCTAATGCAAGTGGGTTGTCAAAAAATGTAATGGTTATAATTAACTTCTCAAACCTCAGAAAGGCAGAAATTGGAAGCCAAATATGCTGCAAATGAACATTCTATGAGCCCGGTCATTAGAAACAGCAGCACACTGTTTAAACCCTGTGAAGTTGAAATTTAACATGATTCAGACAATTTGTGCGCTAAAACAGAAGGGAGCTGTCCAAAAACTAGGGTGTTTGGAAACGCTGCTTAAAGCTTGTGGGGAGACCTTATTTGGTCCTTCTGAAACCTAAATAAGTCATTTTGGCTGCTCTAATGCAAGTGGGTTGTCAAAAAATGTAATGGTTATAATTCACTTCTCAAACCTCAGAAAGGCAGAAATTGGAAGCCAAATATGCTGCAAATTAACATTCTATGAGCCCGGTCATTAGAAACAGCAGCACACTGTTTAAACCCTGTGAAGTTGAAATTTAACATGTTTCAGACAATTTGTCCGCTAAAACAGAAGGGAGCTGGTCAAAAACTAGGGTGTTTGGAAACACTGCTAAAACCTTGTGAGGAGACCTTATTTGGTCCTTCTGACACCTAAATAAGTCATTTTGGCTGCTCTAATGCAAGTGGGTTGTCAAAAAATGTAATGGTTATAATTCACTTCTCAAACCTCAGAAAGGCAGAAACTGGAAGCCAAATATGCTGCAAATGAACATTCTATGAGCCCGGTCAATAGAAACAGCAGCACACTGTTTAAACCCTGTGAAATTCAAATTTAACATGTTTCAGACAATTTGTCCGCTAAAACAGAAGGGAGCTGTCCAAAAACTAGGGTGTTTGGAAACACTGCTAAAACCTTGTGAGGAGACCTTATTTGGTCCTTCTGACACCTAAATAAGTCATTTTGGCTGCTCTAATGCAAGTGGGTTGTCAAAAAATGTAATGGTTATAATTCACTTCTCAAACCTCAGAAAGGCAGAAACTGGAAGCCAAATATGCTGCAAATGAACATTCTATGAGCCCGGTCAATAGAAACAGCAGCACACTGTTTAAACCCTGTGAAATTCAAATTTAACATGTTTCAGACAATTTGTGCGCTAAAACAGAAGGGAGCTGGTCAAAAACTAGGGTGTTTGGAAACACTGCTTAAACCTTGTGGGGAGACCTTATTTGGTGCTTCTGAAACCTAAATAAGTCATTTTGGCTGCTCTAATGCAAGTGGGTTGTCAAAAAATGTAATGGTTATAATTCACTTCTCAAACCTCAGAAAGGCAGAAATTGGAAGCCAAATATGCTGCAAATGAACATTCTATGAGCCCGGTCATTAGAAACAGCAGCACACTGTTTAAACCCTGTGAAGTTGAAATTTAACATGATTCAGACAATTTGTGCGCTAAAACAGAAGGGAGCTGTCCAAAAACTAGGGTGTTTGGAAACGCTGCTTAAACCTTGTGGGGAGACCTTATTTGGTCCTTCTGAAACCTAAATAAGTCATTTTGGCTGCTCTAATGCAAGTGGGTTGTCAAAAAATGTAATGGTTATAATTCACTTCTCAAACCTCAGAAAGGCAGAAATTGGAAGCCAAATATGCTGCAAATTAACATTCTATGAGCCCGGTCATTAGAAACAGCAGCACACTGTTTAAACCCTGTGAAGTTGAAATTTAACATGTTTCAGACAATTTGTCCGCTAAAACAGAAGGGAGCTGGTCAAAAACTAGGGTGTTTGGAAACACTGCTAAAACCTTGTGAGGAGACCTTATTTGGTCCTTCTGACACCTAAATAAGTCATTTTGGCTGCTCTAATGCAAGTGGGTTGTCAAAAAATGTAATGGTTATAATTCACTTCTCAAACCTCAGAAAGGCAGAAACTGGAAGCCAAATATGCTGCAAATGAACATTCTATGAGCCCGGTCAATAGAAACAGCAGCACACTGTTTAAACCCTGTGAAATTCAAATTTAACATGTTTCAGACAATTTGTGCGCTAAAACAGAAGGGAGCTGGTCAAAAACTAGGGTGTTTGGAAACACTGCTTAAACCTTGTGGGGAGACCTTATTTGGTCCTTCTGAAACCTAAATAAGTCATTTTGGCTGCTCTAATGCAAGTGGGTTGTCAAAAAATGTAATGGTTATAATTCACTTCTCAAACCTCAGAAAGGCAGAAATTGGAAGCCAAATATGCTGCAAATGAACATTCTATGAGCCCGGTCATTAGAAACAGCAGCACACTGTTTAAACCCTGTGAAGTTGAAATTTAACATGATTCAGACAATTTGTGCGCTAAAACAGAAGGGAGCTGTCCAAAAACTAGGGTGTTTGGAAACGCTGCTTAAACCTTGTGGGGAGACCTCATTTGGTCCTTCTGAAACCTAAATAAGTCATTTTGGCTTCTCTAATGCAAGTGGGTTGTCCAAAAATGTAATGGTTATAATTCACTTCTCAAACCTCAGAAAGGCAGAAACTGGAATCCAAATATGCTGCAAATGAACATTCTATGAGCCCGGTCAATATAAACAGCAGAACACTGTTTCAACCCAGTGAAATTCAAATTTAACATGTTTCAGACAATTTGTCCGCTAAAACAGAAGGGAGCTGTCCAAAAACTAGGGTGTTTGGAAACACTGGTTAAACCTTGTGGGGAGACCTTATTTGGTCCTTCTGAAACCTAAATAAGTCATTTTGGCTGCTCTAATGCAAGTGGGTTGTCAAAAAATGTAATGGTTATAATTCACTTCTCAAACCTCAGAAAGGCAGAAACTGGAAGCCAAATATGCTGCAAATGAACATTCTATGAGCCCGGTCATTAGAAACAGCAGCACACTGTTTAAACCCTGTGAAGTTGAAATTTAACATGATTCAGACAATTTGTGCGCTAAAACAGAAGGGAGCTGTCCAAAAACTAGGGTGTTTGGAAACGCTGCTTAAAGCTTGTGGGGAGACCTTATTTGGTCCTTCTGAAACCTAAATAAGTCATTTTGGCTGCTCTAATGCAAGTGGGTTGTCAAAAATGTAATGGTTATAATTCACTTCTCAAACCTCAGAAAGGCAGAAATTGGAAGCCAAATATGCTGCAAATGAACATTCTATGAGCCCGGTCATTAGAAACAGCAGCACACTGTTTAAACCCTGTGAAGTTGAAATTTAACATGTTTCAGACAATTTGTCCGCTAAAACAGAAGGGAGCTGGTCAAAAACTAGGGTGTTTGGAAACACTGCTAAAACCTTGTGAGGAGACCTTATTTGGTCCTTCTGACACCTAAATAAGTCATTTTGGCTGCTCTAATGCAAGTGGGTTGTCAAAAAAATGTAATGGTTATAATTCACTTCTCAAACCTCAGAAAGGCAGAAACTGGAAGCCAAATATGCTGCAAATGAACATTCTATGAGCCCGGTCATTAGAAACAGCAGAACACTGTTTAAACCCAGTGAAATTCAAATTTAACATGTTTCAGACAATTTGTCCGCTAAAACAGAAGGGAGCTGTCCAAAAACTAGGGTGTTTGGAAACACTGCTAAAACCTTGTGAGGAGACCTTATTTGGTCCTTCTGACACCTAAATAAGTCATTTTGGCTGCTCTAATGCAAGTGGGTTGTCAAAAAATGTAATGGTTATAATTCACTTCTCAAACCTCAGAAAGGCAGAAACTGGAAGCCAAATATGCTGCAAATGAACATTCTATGAGCCCGGTCAATAGAAACAGCAGCACACTGTTTAAACCCTGTGAAATTCAAATTTAACATGTTTCAGACAATTTGTGCGCTAAAACAGAAGGGAGCTGGTCAAAAACTAGGGTGTTTGGAAACACTGCTTAAACCTTGTGGGGAGACCTTATTTGGTCCTTCTGAAACCTAAATAAGTCATTTTGGCTGCTCTAATGCAAGTGGGTTGTCAAAAAATGTAATGGTTATAATTCACTTCTCAAACCTCAGAAAGGCAGAAATTGGAAGCCAAATATGCTACAAATGAACATTCTATGAGCCCGGTCAATAGAAACAGCAGCACACTATTTAAACCCAGTGAAATTCAAATTTAACATGTTTCAGACAATTTGTGCGCTAAAACAGAAGGGAGCTGGTCAAAAACTAGGGTGTTTGGAAACACTGCTTAAACCTTGTGGGGAGACCTTATTTGGTCCTTCTGAAACCTAAATAAGTCATTTTGGCTGCTCTAATGCAAGTGGGTTGTCAAAAAATGTAATGGTTATAATTAACTTCTCAAACCTCAGAAAGGCAGAAATTGGAAGCCAAATATGCTGCAAATGAACATTCTATGAGCCCGGTCATTAGAAACAGCAGCACACTGTTTAAACCCTGTGAAGTTGAAATTTAACATGATTCAGACAATTTGTGCGCTAAAACAGAAGGGAGCTGTCCAAAAACTAGGGTGTTTGGAAACGCTGCTTAAAGCTTGTGGGGAGACCTTATTTGGTCCTTCTGAAACCTAAATAAGTCATTTTGGCTGCTCTAATGCAAGTGGGTTGTCAAAAAATGTAATGGTTATAATTCACTTCTCAAACCTCAGAAAGGCAGAAATTGGAAGCCAAATATGCTGCAAATTAACATTCTATGAGCCCGGTCATTAGAAACAGCAGCACACTGTTTAAACCCTGTGAAGTTGAAATTTAACATGTTTCAGACAATTTGTCCGCTAAAACAGAAGGGAGCTGGTCAAAAACTAGGGTGTTTGGAAACACTGCTAAAACCTTGTGAGGAGACCTTATTTGGTCCTTCTGACACCTAAATAAGTCATTTTGGCTGCTCTAATGCAAGTGGGTTGTCAAAAAATGTAATGGTTATAATTCACTTCTCAAACCTCAGAAAGGCAGAAATTGGAAGCCAAATATGCTGCAAATTAACATTCTATGAGCCCGGTCATTAGAAACAGCAGCACACTGTTTAAACCCTGTGAAGTTGAAATTTAACATGTTTCAGACAATTTGTCCGCTAAAACAGAAGGGAGCTGGTCAAAAACTAGGGTGTTTGGAAACACTGCTAAAACCTTGTGAGGAGACCTTATTTGGTCCTTCTGACACCTAAATAAGTCATTTTGGCTGCTCTAATGCAAGTGGGTTGTCAAAAAATGTAATGGTTATAATTCACTTCTCAAACCTCAGAAAGGCAGAAACTGGAAGCCAAATATGCTGCAAATGAACATTCTATGAGCCCGGTCAATAGAAACAGCAGCACACTGTTTAAACCCTGTGAAATTCAAATTTAACATGTTTCAGACAATTTGTGCGCTAAAACAGAAGGGAGCTGGTCAAAAACTAGGGTGTTTGGAAACACTGCTTAAACCTTGTGGGGAGACCTTATTTGGTCCTTCTGAAACCTAAATAAGTCATTTTGGCTGCTCTAATGCAAGTGGGTTGTCAAAAAATGTAATGGTTATAATTCACTTCTCAAACCTCAGAAAGGCAGAAATTGGAAGCCAAATATGCTGCAAATGAACATTCTATGAGCCCGGTCATTAGAAACAGCAGCACACTGTTTAAACCCTGTGAAGTTGAAATTTAACATGATTCAGACAATTTGTGCGCTAAAACAGAAGGGAGCTGTCCAAAAACTAGGGTGTTTGGAAACGCTGCTTAAACCTTGTGGGGAGACCTCATTTGGTCCTTCTGAAACCTAAATAAGTCATTTTGGCTTCTCTAATGCAAGTGGGTTGTCCAAAAATGTAATGGTTATAATTCACTTCTCAAACCTCAGAAAGGCAGAAACTGGAATCCAAATATGCTGCAAATGAACATTCTATGAGCCCGGTCAATATAAACAGCAGAACACTGTTTCAACCCAGTGAAATTCAAATTTAACATGTTTCAGACAATTTGTCCGCTAAAACAGAAGGGAGCTGTCCAAAAACTAGGGTGTTTGGAAACACTGGTTAAACCTTGTGGGGAGACCTTATTTGGTCCTTCTGAAACCTAAATAAGTCATTTTGGCTGCTCTAATGCAAGTGGGTTGTCAAAAAATGTAATGGTTATAATTCACTTCTCAAACCTCAGAAAGGCAGAAACTGGAAGCCAAATATGCTGCAAATGAACATTCTATGAGCCCGGTCATTAGAAACAGCAGCACACTGTTTAAACCCTGTGAAGTTGAAATTTAACATGATTCAGACAATTTGTGCGCTAAAACAGAAGGGAGCTGTCCAAAAACTAGGGTGTTTGGAAACGCTGCTTAAAGCTTGTGGGGAGACCTTATTTGGTCCTTCTGAAACCTAAATAAGTCATTTTGGCTGCTCTAATGCAAGTGGGTTGTCAAAAAATGTAATGGTTATAATTCACTTCTCAAACCTCAGAAAGGCAGAAATTGGAAGCCAAATATGCTGCAAATGAACATTCTATGAGCCCGGTCATTAGAAACAGCAGCACACTGTTTAAACCCTGTGAAGTTGAAATTTAACATGTTTCAGACAATTTGTCCGCTAAAACAGAAGGGAGCTGGTCAAAAACTAGGGTGTTTGGAAACACTGCTAAAACCTTGTGAGGAGACCTTATTTGGTCCTTCTGACACCTAAATAAGTCATTTTGGCTGCTCTAATGCAAGTGGGTTGTCAAAAAAATGTAATGGTTATAATTCACTTCTCAAACCTCAGAAAGGCAGAAACTGGAAGCCAAATATGCTGCAAATGAACATTCTATGAGCCCGGTCATTAGAAACAGCAGAACACTGTTTAAACCCAGTGAAATTCAAATTTAACATGTTTCAGACAATTTGTCCGCTAAAACAGAAGGGAGCTGTCCAAAAACTAGGGTGTTTGGAAACACTGCTAAAACCTTGTGAGGAGACCTTATTTGGTCCTTCTGACACCTAAATAAGTCATTTTGGCTGCTCTAATGCAAGTGGGTTGTCAAAAAATGTAATGGTTATAATTCACTTCTCAAACCTCAGAAAGGCAGAAACTGGAAGCCAAATATGCTGCAAATGAACATTCTATGAGCCCGGTCAATAGAAACAGCAGCACACTGTTTAAACCCTGTGAAATTCAAATTTAACATGTTTCAGACAATTTGTGCGCTAAAACAGAAGGGAGCTGGTCAAAAACTAGGGTGTTTGGAAACACTGCTTAAACCTTGTGGGGAGACCTTATTTGGTCCTTCTGAAACCTAAATAAGTCATTTTGGCTGCTCTAATGCAAGTGGGTTGTCAAAAAATGTAATGGTTATAATTCACTTCTCAAACCTCAGAAAGGCAGAAATTGGAAGCCAAATATGCTACAAATGAACATTCTATGAGCCCGGTCAATAGAAACAGCAGCACACTATTTAAACCCAGTGAAATTCAAATTTAACATGTTTCAGACAATTTGTGCGCTAAAACAGAAGGGAGCTGGTCAAAAACTAGGGTGTTTGGAAACACTGCTTAAACCTTGTGGGGAGACCTTATTTGGTCCTTCTGAAACCTAAATAAGTCATTTTGGCTGCTCTAATGCAAGTGGGTTGTCAAAAAATGTAATGGTTATAATTAACTTCTCAAACCTCAGAAAGGCAGAAATTGGAAGCCAAATATGCTGCAAATGAACATTCTATGAGCCCGGTCATTAGAAACAGCAGCACACTGTTTAAACCCTGTGAAGTTGAAATTTAACATGATTCAGACAATTTGTGCGCTAAAACAGAAGGGAGCTGTCCAAAAACTAGGGTGTTTGGAAACGCTGCTTAAAGCTTGTGGGGAGACCTTATTTGGTCCTTCTGAAACCTAAATAAGTCATTTTGGCTGCTCTAATGCAAGTGGGTTGTCAAAAAATGTAATGGTTATAATTCACTTCTCAAACCTCAGAAAGGCAGAAATTGGAAGCCAAATATGCTGCAAATTAACATTCTATGAGCCCGGTCATTAGAAACAGCAGCACACTGTTTAAACCCTGTGAAGTTGAAATTTAACATGTTTCAGACAATTTGTCCGCTAAAACAGAAGGGAGCTGGTCAAAAACTAGGGTGTTTGGAAACACTGCTAAAACCTTGTGAGGAGACCTTATTTGGTCCTTCTGACACCTAAATAAGTCATTTTGGCTGCTCTAATGCAAGTGGGTTGTCAAAAAATGTAATGGTTATAATTCACTTCTCAAACCTCAGAAAGGCAGAAACTGGAAGCCAAATATGCTGCAAATGAACATTCTATGAGCCCGGTCAATAGAAACAGCAGCACACTGTTTAAACCCTGTGAAATTCAAATTTAACATGTTTCAGACAATTTGTCCGCTAAAACAGAAGGGAGCTGTCCAAAAACTAGGGTGTTTGGAAACACTGCTAAAACCTTGTGAGGAGACCTTATTTGGTCCTTCTGACACCTAAATAAGTCATTTTGGCTGCTCTAATGCAAGTGGGTTGTCAAAAAATGTAATGGTTATAATTCACTTCTCAAACCTCAGAAAGGCAGAAACTGGAAGCCAAATATGCTGCAAATGAACATTCTATGAGCCCGGTCAATAGAAACAGCAGCACACTGTTTAAACCCTGTGAAATTCAAATTTAACATGTTTCAGACAATTTGTGCGCTAAAACAGAAGGGAGCTGGTCAAAAACTAGGGTGTTTGGAAACACTGCTTAAACCTTGTGGGGAGACCTTATTTGGTGCTTCTGAAACCTAAATAAGTCATTTTGGCTGCTCTAATGCAAGTGGGTTGTCAAAAAATGTAATGGTTATAATTCACTTCTCAAACCTCAGAAAGGCAGAAATTGGAAGCCAAATATGCTGCAAATGAACATTCTATGAGCCCGGTCATTAGAAACAGCAGCACACTGTTTAAACCCTGTGAAGTTGAAATTTAACATGATTCAGACAATTTGTGCGCTAAAACAGAAGGGAGCTGTCCAAAAACTAGGGTGTTTGGAAACGCTGCTTAAACCTTGTGGGGAGACCTTATTTGGTCCTTCTGAAACCTAAATAAGTCATTTTGGCTGCTCTAATGCAAGTGGGTTGTCAAAAAATGTAATGGTTATAATTCACTTCTCAAACCTCAGAAAGGCAGAAATTGGAAGCCAAATATGCTGCAAATTAACATTCTATGAGCCCGGTCATTAGAAACAGCAGCACACTGTTTAAACCCTGTGAAGTTGAAATTTAACATGTTTCAGACAATTTGTCCGCTAAAACAGAAGGGAGCTGGTCAAAAACTAGGGTGTTTGGAAACACTGCTAAAACCTTGTGAGGAGACCTTATTTGGTCCTTCTGACACCTAAATAAGTCATTTTGGCTGCTCTAATGCAAGTGGGTTGTCAAAAAATGTAATGGTTATAATTCACTTCTCAAACCTCAGAAAGGCAGAAACTGGAAGCCAAATATGCTGCAAATGAACATTCTATGAGCCCGGTCAATAGAAACAGCAGCACACTGTTTAAACCCTGTGAAATTCAAATTTAACATGTTTCAGACAATTTGTGCGCTAAAACAGAAGGGAGCTGGTCAAAAACTAGGGTGTTTGGAAACACTGCTTAAACCTTGTGGGGAGACCTTATTTGGTCCTTCTGAAACCTAAATAAGTCATTTTGGCTGCTCTAATGCAAGTGGGTTGTCAAAAAATGTAATGGTTATAATTCACTTCTCAAACCTCAGAAAGGCAGAAATTGGAAGCCAAATATGCTGCAAATGAACATTCTATGAGCCCGGTCATTAGAAACAGCAGCACACTGTTTAAACCCTGTGAAGTTGAAATTTAACATGATTCAGACAATTTGTGCGCTAAAACAGAAGGGAGCTGTCCAAAAACTAGGGTGTTTGGAAACGCTGCTTAAACCTTGTGGGGAGACCTTATTTGGTCCTTCTGAAACCTAAATAAGTCATTTTGGCTGCTCTAATGCAAGTGGGTTGTCAAAAAATGTAATGGTTATAATTCACTTCTCAAACCTCAGAAAGGCAGAAATTGGAAGCCAAATATGCTGCAAATAAACATTCTATGAGCCCGGTCATTAGAAACAGCAGCACACTGTTTAAACCCTGTGAAGTTGAAATTTAACATGTTTCAGACAATTTGTGCGCTAAAACAAGAGGGAGCTGGTCAAAAACTAGGGTGTTTGGAAACACTGCTAAAACCTTGTGAGGAGACCTTATTTGGTCCTTCTGACACCTAAATAAGTCATTTTGGCTGCTCTAATGCAAGTGGGTTGTCAAAAAATGTAATGGTTATAATTCACTTCTCAAACCTCAGAAAGGCAGAAACTGGAAGCCAAATATGCTGCAAATGAACATTCTATGAGCCCGGTCATTAGAAACAGCAGCACACTGTTTAAACCCAGTGAAATTCAAATTTAACATGTTTCAGACAATTTGTGTGCTAAAACAGAATTGAGCTGTCCAAAAACTAGGGTGTTTGGAAACACTGCTTAAACATTATGGGGAGACCTTATTTGGTCCTTCTGAAACCTAAATAAGTCATTTTGGCTGCTCTAATGCAAGTGGGTTTTCAAAAAAATGTAATGGTTATAATTCACTTCTCAACCCTAAGAAAGGCAGAAATTGCAAGCCAAATATGCTGCAAATGAACATTCTATGAGCCCGGTCATTAGAAACAGCAGAACACTGTTTAAACCCAGTGAAATTCAAATTTAACATGATTCAGACAATTTGTTCGCTAAAACAGAAGGGAGCTGTCCAAAAACTAGGGTGTTTGGAAACACTGCTTAAACCTTGTGGGGAGACCTCATTTGGTCCTTCTGAAACCTAAATAAGTCATTTTGGCTGCTCTAATGCAAGTGGGTTGTCCAAAAATGTAATGGTTATAATTCACTTCTCAAACCTCAGAAAGGCAGAAATTGGAAGCCAAATATGCTGCAAATGAACATTCTATGAGCCCGGTCATTAGAAACAGCAGCACACTGTTTAAACCCTGTGAAGTTGAAATTTAACATGATTCAGACAATTTGTGCGCCAAAACAGAAGGGAGCTGTCCAAAAACTAGGGTGTTTGGAAACGCTGCTTAAACCTTGTGGGGAGACCTTATTTGGTCCTTCTGAAACCTAAATAAGTCATTTTGGCTGCTCTAATGCAAGTGGGTTGTCAAAAAATGTAATGGTTATAATTCACTTCTCAAACCTCAGAAAGGCAGAAATTGGAAGCCAAATATGCTGCAAATAAACATTCTATGAGCCCGGTCATTAGAAACAGCAGCACACTGTTTAAACCCTGTGAAGTTGAAATTTAACATGTTTCAGACAATTTGTGCGCTAAAACAAGAGGGAGCTGGTCAAAAACTAGGGTGTTTGGAAACACTGCTAAAACCTTGTGAGGAGACCTTATTTGGTCCTTCTGACACCTAAATAAGTCATTTTGGCTGCTCTAATGCAAGTGGGTTGTCAAAAAATGTAATGGTTATAATTCACTTCTCAAACCTCAGAAAGGCAGAAACTGGAAGCCAAATATGCTGCAAATGAACATTCTATGAGCCCGGTCATTAGAAACAGCAGCACACTGTTTAAACCCAGTGAAATTCAAATTTAACATGTTTCAGACAATTTGTGTGCTAAAACAGAATTGAGCTGTCCAAAAACTAGGGTGTTTGGAAACACTGCTTAAACATTATGGGGAGACCTTATTTGGTCCTTCTGAAACCTAAATAAGTCATTTTGGCTGCTCTAATGCAAGTGGGTTTTCAAAAAAATGTAATGGTTATAATTCACTTCTCAACCCTAAGAAAGGCAGAAATTGCAAGCCAAATATGCTGCAAATGAACATTCTATGAGCCCGGTCATTAGAAACAGCAGAACACTGTTTAAACCCAGTGAAATTCAAATTTAACATGATTCAGACAATTTGTTCGCTAAAACAGAAGGGAGCTGTCCAAAAACTAGGGTGTTTGGAAACACTGCTTAAACCTTGTGGGGAGACCTCATTTGGTCCTTCTGAAACCTAAATAAGTCATTTTGGCTGCTCTAATGCAAGTGGGTTGTCCAAAAATGTAATGGTTATAATTCACTTCTCAAACCTCAGAAAGGCAGAAATTGGAAGCCAAATATGCTGCAAATGAACATTCTATGAGCCCGGTCATTAGAAACAGCAGCACACTGTTTAAACCCTGTGAAGTTGAAATTTAACATGATTCAGACAATTTGTGCGTTAAAACAGAAGGGAACTGTCCATAAACAAGGGTGTGTGGAAACAGTGCTTAAACCTTGTGGGGAGACCTTATTTGATCCTTCTGTCACCTAAATAAGTCATTTTGGCTGCTCTAATGCAAGTGGGTTTTCAAAAAAATGTAATGGTTATAATTCACTTCTCAAACCTCAGAAAGGCAGAAACTGGAATCCAAATATGCTGCAAATGAACATTCTATGAGCCCGGTCATTAGAAACAGCAGCACACTGTTTAAACCCTGTGAAATTCAAATTTAACATGATTCAGACAATTTGTGCGCTAAAACAGAAGGGAGCTGGTCAAAAACTAGGGTGTTTGGAAACACTGCTTAAACATTATGGGGAGACCGTATTTGGTCCTTCTGAAACCTAAATAAGTCATTTTGGCTTCTCTAATGCAAGTGGGTTGTCCAAAAATGTAATGGTTATAATTCACTTCTCAAACCTCAGAAAGGCAGAAACTGGAATCCAAATATGCTGCAAATGAACATTCTATGAGCCCGGTCAATATAAACAGCAGAACACTGTTTCAACCCAGTGAAATTCAAATTTAACATGTTTCAGACAATTTGTGCCCTAAAACAGAAGGGAGCTGGTGAAAAACTAGGGTGTTTGGAAACACTGCTTAAACCTTGTGGGGAGACCTCATTTGGTCCTTCTGAAACCTAAATAAGTCATTTTGGCTGCTCTAATGCAAGTGGGTTGTCCAAAAATGTAATGGTTATAATTCACTTCTCAAACCTCAGAAAGGCAGAAATTGGAAGCCAAATATGCTGCAAATGAACATTCTATGAGCCCGGTCATTAGAAACAGCAGCACACTGTTTAAACCCTGTGAAATTCAAATTTAACATGATTCAGACAATTTGTGCACTAAAACAGAAGGGAGCTGGTCAAAAACTAGGGTGTTTGGAAACACTGCTTAAACATTATGGGGAGACCGTATTTGGTCCTTCTGAAACCTAAATAAGTCATTTTGGCTTCTCTAATGCAAGTGGGTTGTCCAAAAATGTAATGGTTATAATTCACTTCTCAAACCTCAGAAAGGCAGAAACTGGAATCCAAATATGCTGCAAATGAACATTCTATGAGCCCGGTCAATATAAACAGCAGAACACTGTTTCAACCCAGTGAAATTCAAATTTAACATGTTTCAGACAATTTGTGCGCTAAAACAGAAGGGAGCTGGTGAAAAACTAGGGTGTTTGGAAACACTGCTTAAACCTTGTGGGGAGACCTCATTTGGTCCTTCTGAAACCTAAATAAGTCATTTTGGCTGCTCTAATGCAAGTGGGTTGTCCAAAAATGTAATGGTTATAATTCACTTCTCAAACCTCAGAAAGGCAGAAATTGGAAGCCAAATATGCTGCAAATGAACATTCTATGAGCCCGGTCATTAGAAACAGCAGCACACTGTTTAAACCCTGTGAAGTTGAAATTTAACATGATTCAGACAATTTGTGCGTTAAAACAGAAGGGAACTGTCCATAAACAAGGGTGTGTGGAAACAGTGCTTAAACCTTGTGGGGAGACCTTATTTGGTCCTTCTGTCACCTAAATAAGTCATTTTGGCTGCTCTAATGCAAGTGGGTTTTCAAAAAAATGTAATGGTTATAATTCACTTCTCAAACCTCAGAAAGGCAGAAACTGGAATCCAAATATGCTGCAAATGAACATTCTATGAGCCCGGTCATTAGAAACAGCAGCACACTGTTTAAACCCTGTGAAATTCAAATTTAACATGATTCAGACAATTTGTGCGCTAAAACAGAAGGGAGCTGGTCAAAAACTAGGGTGTTTGGAAACACTGCTTAAACATTATGGGGAGACCGTATTTGGTCCTTCTGAAACCTAAATAAGTCATTTTGGCTTCTCTAATGCAAGTGGGTTGTCCAAAAATGTAATGGTTATAATTCACTTCTCAAACCTCAGAAAGGCAGAAACTGGAATCCAAATATGCTGCAAATGAACATTCTATGAGCCCGGTCAATATAAACAGCAGAACACTGTTTCAACCCAGTGAAATTCAAATTTAACATGTTTCAGACAATTTGTCCGCTAAAACAGAAGGGAGCTGTCCAAAAACTAGGGTGTTTGGAAACACTGCTTAAACCTTGTGGGGAGACCTCATTTGGTCCTTCTGAAACCTAAATAAGTCATTTTGGCTGCTCTAATGCAAGTGGGTTGTCCAAAAATGTAATGGTTATAATTCACTTCTCAAACCTCAGAAAGGCAGAAATTGGAAGCCAAATATGCTGCAAATGAACATTCTATGAGCCCGGTCATTAGAAACAGCAGCACACTGTTTAAACCCTGTGAAGTTGAAATTTAACATGATTCAGACAATTTGTGCGTTAAAACAGAAGGGAACTGTCCATAAACAAGGGTGTGTGGAAACAGTGCTTAAACCTTGTGGAGAGACCTTATTTGGTCCTTCCGTCACCTAAAATAAGTCATTTTGGCTGCACTAATGCAAGTGGGTTTTCAAAAAAATGTAATGGTTATAATTCACTTCTCAAACCTCAGAAAGGCAGAAACTGGAATCCAAATATGCTGCAAATGAACATTCTACGAGCCCGGTCATTAGAAACAGCAGCACACTGTTTAAACCCTGTGAAATTCAAATTTAACATGATTCAGACAATTTGTGCGCTAAAACAGAAGGGAGCTGGTCAAAAACTAGGGTGTTTGGAAACACTGCTTAAACATTATGGGGAGACCGTATTTGGTCCTTCTGAAACCTAAATAAGTCATTTTGGCTTCTCTAATGCAAGTGGGTTGTCCAAAAATGTAATGGTTATAATTCACTTCTCAAACCTCAGAAAGGCAGAAATTGGAATCCAAATATGCTGCAAATGAACATTCTATGAGCCCGGTCATTAGAAACAGCAGAACACTGTTTAAACCCAGTGAAATTCAAATTTAACATGTTTCAGACAATTTGTGCGCTAAAACAGAAGGGAGCTGTCCAAAAACTATGGTGTTTGGAAACACTGCTTAAACCTTGTCGGGAGACTTTATTTGGTCCTTCTGACACCTAAATAAGTCATTTTGGCTGCTCTAATGCAAGTGGGTTGTCAAAAAATGTAATGGTTATAATTCACTTCTCAAACCTCAGAAAGGCAGAAACTGGAAGCCAAATATGCTGCAAATGAACATTCTATGAGCCCGGTCATTAGAAACAGCAGCACACTGTTTAAACCCTGTGAAGTTGATATTTAACATGATTCAGACAATTTGTGCGTTAAAACAGAAGGGAACTGTCCATAAACAAGGGTGTGTGGAAACAGTGCTTAAACCTTGTGGGGAGACCTTATTTGGTCCTTCTGTCAGCTGTGTGAAGCTGACACCCCACCCACGTCAAAAAAATCTGCAAATAGTCTGAATGGTTAGTGCTCCGTTTGTGCAGGTTTGTGCCGTTGAAATTTTCGTTTGTGCAGTTTTGGTTTCTGAGATATTAAAAATTATTTTTTAGGTCATCTAGAGTTCACTATCCCCCCATATCGCTCCAAAACAAACCAAAGTGGGCTAGTTCGTTAGTGCTCCGTTTGTGCAGGTTTGTGCCGTTGAAATTGTCGTTTGTGCTGTTTTGGTTTTGAAGATATTAAAGAATATTTGTTAAGGTCATCCAGAGTTCACCATCCCCCCCATTTTGCTTCGAATCCGACCAAACTGGTCTACTTTTTTTGTGCTTTGTTTGTGCAGGTTTGTGCCGTTGAAATTGTCGTTTGGGCTGTTTTGGTTTTGAAGATATTAAAGAATATTTGTTAAGGTCATCCAGAGTTCACCATCCCCCCCATTTTGCTTCGAATCCGACCAAACTGGTCTACTTTTTTTGTGCTTTGTTTGTGCAGGTTTGTGCCGTTAAAATTGTCGTTTGTGCTACTTTGGTTTCGGAGATATTATGAAATTTACTTTCAGCCGATGACGTCATCCCAACCCGCCGCTTCAAAACAAAGCGCTAAGTTTTTCTTTCTTTGCTGGTGCTGAGCTGGATCCAAAACCAAAGTAGGCTACTTTTTTAGTGCTTCGTTTGTGCAGGTTTGTGCCGTTAAAATAGTCGTTTGTGCTGCTTTGGTTTCGGAGATATTATGAATTTTAATTTCAGACGATGACGTCATCTCAGCCCGCCGCTTCAAAACAAAGCGCTAAGTTTTTCTTTCTTTGCTGGTGCTGAGCTGGATCCAAAACCAAAGTAGGCTACTTTTTTAGTGCTTCGTTTGTACAGGTTTGTGCCGTTAAAATAGTCGTTTGTGCTGCTTTGGTTTAGGAGATATTATGAATTTTAATTTCAGACGATGACGTCATCTCAGCCCGCCGCTTCAAAACAAAGCGCTAAGTTTTTCTTTCTTTGCTGGTGCTGAGCTGGATCTAAAACCAAAGTAGGCTACTTTTTTAGTGCTTCGTTTGTGCAGGTCTGTGCCGTTAAAATAGTCGTTTGTGCTGCTTTGGTTTCGGAGATATAAATTTTAATCTCAGCCGATGACGTCATCCCAGCCCGCCGCTTTAAAACAAAGTGTTAAAGTTTTCTTCTTTGCTGGTGCTGAACTGGATCCAAAACAAACTACGGTAGGCTACTTTTTCAGTGCCTCGTTTGTGCAGGTTTGTGCCGTTGAAATTAGCGTTTGTGCTACTTTGGTTTTGAAGATATTAAAGAATATTTGTTAAGGTCATCCAGAGTTCACCATCCCCCCATTTTGCTTCGAATCCGACCAAAGTGGTCTACTTTTTTTGTGCTTTGTTTGTGCAGGTTTGTGCCGTTAAAATTAGCGTTTGTGCTGCTTTGGTTTCGGAGATATTATGAATTTTATTTCGACAGTTGAAGTCATCAGAGCCCGACACTGCAAAATTAACTGGAGCTCTTCGTTTTTTTTTAAACTTGATTCATAATTTACAAGTCTTATATAACCAGGGCAATCGCAACCATATTTTTTTTCAATTATCAACGACAACCTTGGAGTAATCTCAAATGTTTAATTAAGATTTGCAGCCCAATAGTTTTTGCGGAGCGCTACGTTTTTTGTGCTGAGCTCAATACAAAACAAACCAAATTGGTCTATTTTTTTAGGCTTTTCTAATTCAATCTATATGCTTTATACTTTCAGCTGATAACACAGTCAATATGTTCATAGTTGAACAATATTTCCCACTTCATGCATAAAGCTAGTAAAAATTGGAGTGGTCCTTCAGCCTAATTAAAGGTTTAGTTTAGGTGGACAAAGGAACGTTTTAGGAGATTGCTCCTTACAGTGTTGTTCGATTTTAGAGGCTAACCTGTGTGATTATTTGTTTTTGGCAGGTTTTTTGCTATTGTTTTTAGTTTGGGTATGTTTTCTGCGTTATGTAAGCCTGTATACTTTAATTGCCTTATTGTTTGGTGCAGACACCCCCAAAACTCCCCATTGTAGAGCAATAAAGGTTTTCTATTCTAATTAATTCAGAGGAGTAATGAACTATGACTTCTATATCAACTATAACCAAGTTACTGTTTGAAAATGTTATAAACATTATACTCTGAAAGAAGAATAAACACTTCTGATTAGGAAAAATTAACTTTATGAAAACAGTTGTACATTTTAATAAATGAAATGCCTTGTTTCACAATGCAATATGGTCTTAACAACTGGGAACTCTCAATATAACACTTTTCCATTAAAGTATTTGCCATTGTTCTGGCCTTCTCAAAACTCACCCCAAAGTATGTTTATTCACAACAATCAAGCTGCTGTGTATAACACAGCATGTGGTTGTATTTTGTTCTTTTCAGGCACTGTCTTAACTTCATTTGCCAGATCGTCATAAAGTTCCCACACACATGGAGCTCTGCGGCAGTAGGCAGTGTAATGTCCCAGACCATCTTTTGTCAAGCTTGCCTTGAAAGCGATGACTCCTCTTAAAGTCAATGTCTTTCCTTGGAGAGCCACAACGGAGGGAAATTCACACAAAGGAAATTGAGTTGTGTTTGCAAGGTCAGTGTCAATCCATGCTATTTCTCCAATGCTGTAGCTGTGAGTAACAGTTCCAGCACAGAGCATTTTTCCGGAATTACTGGCTCCTGTTTTGAATTCAACCGGACACTCTGATTCATTCTGCAGCGGGCGAAGGCAGGGAGACTCTGGAAAAGAGAGTCCGTTTTCCACTGCAGTGTCAAGCTGAGCAATGCCAGAGTCCATCAGGATAGAGAATTCAGGAGAAACAAATGGTACCTCCCTTGTCATCCCTTTGTTTAGCTGGCAGTAGTGTGAAGAGCAGTGTTTTGAGAGGTAAACGCTTGACACATTCCTCATTGTTTTTCCAATGATGGTAGAGATGTTGCACTGTGCATCGATTTGGGGGGCCCCAGACCTCAACAGTGTTGTTTCGAATATTTTAGAAAGTAGCTCTGCCCTCTCTGAATATATCTTTGGGGTCACGCCTTCTGTAACAATGGCTTTCACGAGCTGCAAGATGGGGTTGTCACTTTCATTCCTGACAACATTTTGAAATGCTGTGCTGTCACAGAAACCACAGCATAAGCACTGACAGAAGGCATCAAATGCACATGTGTTCAGCACAGAGATTTCTGATTTCCCAACTCTAATAGGTCGCTGGAGGTTTCCGTTTTTTAACAGGCCCACTTTCACTGCCCCAAATGATGGATCTCCATGGAGCCATTCAGTGCAGGAGCTCAGATATGAAGTTCTCTTCCTTTTTTTGGATGGAAGAATGAGTCCCCTCCAGTTTTCAATTGCATCTTCCTCCGTTGGAGGAATGTTTGTTGGTTTCTCAGATTCCACAGAATGGTAAGAGTCCATTCTTCTCTTGACTTCAGCACTGCGGTTAGTCATGGATGCGGAGGTTATTTCTGATCCTTTTGCTAATCCAGATGTTTCCGAATCATGTTTCGCTTTTGCAGAACAAATCTTCATATTTCCTTCAATAAAGGAAAGATGACGAGAAATAAAGCGATCTACTCGAATGGGCATGTTCTCGTGTTTAAAAAGGCCATGTTTTATATTTTTGAATTCCGCTTCAACAGTGGCTGAGCTTGCTGTGAGGCTGGTGCTTTTGAAGAGGGGGACCATTACTCCTGTCCAAATTGGTAAGTAAGTTGCAAGTCTTATTATGTGTGGAACTATCTCAGGGAGGAAATGGATGTTATCCCTATCCCTGTTGGCTGCAGCGAGTGACCTGCTCTCCTCACAAATGTGTGATACCCAGTCTCGTAGGTCAGTCTGGATCTCATCAAAAGGATCCCCTTGATGCACTTCCTTTGTGTTTTCAGCTGGAATTATGATGGAGTCTTCTTGGATCTGTGTTTTTAGGTATTTTTTACACCTTTCTGATTCCAGAGGGACTCCAGAACTATCATCACCCTCTGCCTCACTGAGGGCCACAACAGTGATGGCATGTATTAGCTATTTTGCATGATCCAAGCACTGTGACTGAAGCAGCTTTGCTATTGCCCTGACAAAGAAGTCTTTGACACGGTGTGACTTGTTTTTAAGGCAGTCCCACTGGCAGATCATCTTTATGCAGTGTGCCACATCCACCCTGATAAAACAAGGCGGAAGTTTCCCAGACTGGTTCCCAAGTAGCACACGGAAGCATTCTTTGATGTACGTCTTCAGATCAGGGTAAGGAGTGAAGGCTTTCACCAATGCACCAAGAATAGCCAGAAAAAAGTCACTCACGGCTTCCTTTGGTACAGCAGCACCCGTACGAAGCCATTCTGTCAGCCATGTTGCAATAGCATTAATGTCGTGTCTCTCTGACAGCATTTGCACAACTGGGACTGAGGAATTGTCCCCTGTCAGAACGCCCTGATAAAGGAAGATGTGGCCAGATGTACCATTTGGTCTCACAAGTCTTTTCACAACCGAGCCTGTTGCATCAAAGCAAACTACAGAGGGGCATTTTTTGGACAATGCTCTATACACATGGAGCTGAGTTGGACTCCAATAGTGGCAGAAGAACTTGTCTAGACCAATGTCTCTTATACAACCACTGTGAGGTGTGCTATATTTTAGCAATTGCAAAGACAAAATTGGATCTTTGTCACCTAATTCCAAATCTCTTCTCTCTTGCTTTGCTTTTCGTAGGGTCGCCAAATTTGGTAGGTGACTTGGCTCAGGATCTCCAATATCCATCAAATCTGATGCCTTCGCTGACCTCCATACAGCCGGCTCCATCCTGCCCTCACACAGCTCTTTTGAAATCTGTGCACGAAGGTCTCCAGACATGAACCTCTTGGAACGGCCAGTGTGCAGGGAGATATCAGTGTCTTCGATGGAACACTCGAGAACCATTGGGCTGTTGACTGTTGGTTCTCTGGCACATGTCATTTTAACATGGCCTTGACACTCTTTACAGAAGCCCTTGATGTCTATGTAGTTGCTGGTTCTAGATGAATAAACTTTTGCTCTCTGGAACACAAATATGCATGTACTTTTAACTTTTTTCCAGATCAGGTGGTTGAGTACATGACTCCAAGTGCCTGGCTTCAAAATCAGATATTCCCTTTTGCCGGATGATGAAAACTTGTCATTGTATTGTACTTTTTCAGGTACAAATTTCATCCATTCCTCAAAAGGGACTTCAACCTGAAAAACTGAGCAGCTGTCTAGTCCAGGAGAAATGGAGCCAGAATCAAACTCTGTGTCCACACTGCTCTCAGGATCAGTTTCCTGCTCATTGATCTCCAAACATGACCAGATGTTGTGTCTGTTTAACTTTACAAAAGTGTACAGGGCTTTTGGAGACATCTTATTTTCCAGCTGCTGACTTAGTTCTCTCCAAATAGTGGCAGTTGGAGTGGCTATTTTGCCATTTAGAAAGATGGCCTCTTTTGAAGTGCAGAGAACTGCAAAAAGGGAATCCCTGTCTACGGATGGCTGTCGAGGCATCTAGTTAAAGAATAAAAAGACTGATTAGCATTAATTCAAACATGCTGGCCTATAATATCTGTCATGCCATGAAAAATAAATATAGAATTGTTACAACTCGAAACCTTAGTCGTCTTACCTAATTCTAGATGGCATTTATGCATTTTTACTACTTGTTAATGTTCAATTAAAGTATCAGTTCAACTTTAAAAATGTGTCTTAGCTCTGGAGTCTACAGATATGCCTAATCACCTAATCATTGTGAAGCCTTGCAGAATGTTTCAAGAAATTCAAAAGTCTGGACTTAAAATGTAATTGAATTGTGGATTTCCAGAAATATGCATTGCAGTGTATGAAATTAACTTCCTGATCCCCTGGCCAAGTTAGCTAAATATGACATAGTTGTCATGTGCAAGTGTGACTAAAAATAACTTATTTGGTGCTAGGATTTACTCCCATGTGGCAGCTAGCCCTGTATGTATGGCATCTAACCAAGCATATCCCACTATTTATTCTCTTACCTTGTTCCAAAAATCTCATTTGACAGATGTCCAAAAAATTCCAAGAATGTCAATTTTAAGCCAAAAAAAAATAAAATAAGACTATTCAAAGTTTTAAAGGCTAATGCTCTTGCTGCCTAGACAAGATCACTGGCTCACTGGGTGGCGTCACTCCCTATGGCATTGCGTGAGGACTTCATATATAAACTTGCAGAATCTTAAAAAAAAATAAATAAATCTTCACGACTTTATATATCAAATTTGCCAAACGCTTAATGCCGTTCTAAAAATTCTTACATTTAAGGTGAGAAATTGCAAATTAAGATTTGAAGCATTTCAAATGTTAAACAAAAGTAAATTACTTGGTTCAATTGAACCAAATTACTTAGTTCAATTGCCTACGTGCTGTGCACTTCCGTTTTTTTCATTGGCTTTTTTTTACCCGTTTGCTGCCGAATCTGCGGAAAATAACGGTCCACGATGTGAATAGGATTATCAAAACCACCTTAAAAAAAGCCCAGTTATTTTAAAATACAATATAAGTAACAGGTAAAATAGTTTTAGAAGTTATAAGCATATCATAACGGTTGCAGATCGTGAGGTTTTGAGCAAGGCATGTGTATAGGCAGGTGCTTCCCCCCTTCATTTCTGAGAGGATAATATTAAATTACTTTGGAGAAAGGTAAATGTTTTGGTGGGTTACTTGACATTGCTGCCTAAAGTAAGGTTCTTTAAATGAGACAGAATAAATCGTAATATTTATTAAAGGAATAAAGTACAAAACAATAAGACATTTTACAATAGCAGCTTAAATAACATGCATGACAAAAGAAAAATACAAAATTAATAACTGCTTTTCTTGAGAAAAGTGTGGAGACCAAACGGTAGATCTGGCCACATCTTCTTACACCAATGAAGAACATCATTAAGGACGCCAGCCATCCTGCACATGGACTGTTCCAGCCTCTCCCCTCAGTCAGGAGGCTGAGATCCATGAGATGGGACTCGTGGGGAAACTGCCTTCATGTGTCGACTTCATGGCTTGCTGTTGTTGAATAATCACTTTTCTTTCCGTGTGCCAACCAAGCCACTGTATAAAATAAGCACACTTATAGCAGTGGAAACTAAAAAAAAAATATATATATATAAAAATTCCCAAGAGAGCTTTGCCAATAAGCAGGAATATATAAATAATTTAATAAGAACGCTGTAGGGGGGAAAACAGGCTCGGTAAATGACACAACTTCATAGTAATGTTACTAGTTTATCAGTAGAAATATATCAAAAAGACATACGTTTTTTCCTATGTTGGCAATAACATATGATTTACCTTTGTCCCAGACTAAATTGCTGACAAGAATTTACAGGCTCAAAAACAGCGTGAAACAGCAGCAGCAGGTGAAATTTATGCACGTGTAATCAATTCAGTTGGTCAGGTGATCGCCTGAAAGTATAAAGCATACAGTTTGAATCGGAAACCAAAGCAGCACAAAGGCTCATTTTATCGGCACAAACCTGCACGAACGAAGCACTGAAAAAGTAGCCTACTGTGGTTTTGGATCCAGCTCAGCACCAGCAAAGAAAGAAAAACTTAGCGCTTTGTTTTGAAGCGGCGGGTTGGGATGACGTCATCGGCTGAAAGTAAATTTCATAATATCTCCGAAACCAAAGTAGCACAAACGACAATTTTAACGGCACAAACCTGCACAAACAAAGCACAAAAAAAGTAGACCAGTTTGGTCGGATTCGAAGCAAAATGGGGGGGATGGTGAACTCTGGATGACCTTAACAAATATTCTTTAATATCTTCAAAACCAAAACCGCACAAACGACAATTTCAACGGCACAAACCTGCACAAACGGAGCACTAACGAACTAGCCCACTTTGGTTTGTTTTGGAGCGATATGGGGGGATGGTGACGTCATCGGCCAAAATTATAACTTTTAATTTCTCAAAAACGAAAGTTGCACAAACGAAAATTTCAACGGCACAAACCTGCACAAACGGAGCACTAACGAACTAGCCCACTTTGGTTTGTTTTGGAGCGATATGGGGGGATAGTGAACTCTAGATGACCTAAAAAATAATTTTTAATATCTCAGAAACCAAAACTGCACAAACGAAAATTTTAACGGCACAAACGGAGCACTAACCATTCAGACTATTTGCTGAATTTTTTGACGTGGGTGGGGTGTCAGCTTCACACAGCTCTCGGGCTGAGGCTGATGACGTGTCACGAGCACACGAGAACGCTCAAGAACGCATATTGAGAAACGGCCCATGTCTGTGGTGACAACCATAGACATAATATAAGAGTAGACCCCGCATTGACTGTCGCGGCGCAGGAATTACGGCCGCCATCTTGGGGCGGTCGACCTGCTACCTAACCTGCTGATTCAAACCGAACACACTAATGATACCTCAGCACTGTGCGGCTTATTTTTGTTTAAATCGACGGACTATTGACGTCTGGGCTCGAGGGATAACTTTTCACAAGTAAGATTAAAAGATATTGTTTATATTATAATGTGATTTTTCTAATATTAGGTAGAGAGATACAGGTCTACACGTCCAAGTTTTTGGATGGATGGATGGATGGATTTTTTTTTTGTTATTGCCTGGTTCCTGGACCATAGCAAATCAAAGGGAAGCCCCGCATGGGATAACTTAAAATGAGATTTATTTAACAAAAATCATAACTGGTTGGAGAGGAGAGGGAAAGAGAGAAGTAAGTGGCAGAGAGAGAGAAAGAATGAGCTGAGCTGGTCTGATCTGAGCTGCTCCCACCTGGGTTTGATCATCTGGTGCTTGCGCTGTCAGGTGAGGAAGCTTGCTGACGTCAGTCTGGCCAGCTGCCTCCACTTCCAATCAGCACAAATTAGAAGCTCTACACAGGGACTCAGAGGAAACTATATATATATATATATATATATATATATATATATATATATATATATATATATATATATATATATATACACACACACACACACACACACACACACACACACAGTGAGCCCTCGCTATATCGCGGTTCACCTTTCACGGTCTCGCTGCTTCACGGACTTGCATTGATGAGCCGCTGCCGTTCATTACAGTTCTCAAAAATAATCGGTGTTGGCATGTCGGTTTATAAGAATCTTTTTGCCCAGAAGTAAGAAGAGCGATAATAACTACCGATAACTATATTCTTCTGCCGACAAACACACACCTGCACCGCGGGCTTTAGAAGAAAAAAACGCTACAGAGCGCAATCAGGATGCAGCGGCTCAGTCAGAAGAGCATGTGAAATACACGTGAATCACTATTTGTCCTACTGTACTTCGTATTTTTTTCATAATCATTTTTTCATTTTCTCCCGTTCTAATCCAATGACGCGGTGGAGCGGTATTGATCTCCGCAATAGGGGGTTTTCACTGACGTCACTGGCCAACTTCCGGTCCGCCATATTGGGTGGTACACTTCCTTATCTCTAGTTGTCCTACACGTATTTTCGTATCGAGAATGGATAAGTACGCCAGCACGCTAGAGCGACCAGATAAGGACGTCTATCTGAGGAAATGTTCCGTGATCGACCATATGGACCCCTATGCCTTCCACGGTGCCTTGTTTAGCCGTAATCCTGATGATTGGCCAAATGTAGAGCACGGCGACATCGTGCATTACCTGGTGTTCGGTGAAAACCCTCTGCACACTCTCGAGGAAATGAGAGCTTACAAGGGTCTAGAGGCTCACAACCAGTTCACATCTGGTTGTGTACGAGATGTCGAAGTTATGTACATCAAGGAAATCGCCATCATACGTGGACGGGTGAGTTTTAATAAGATGGTAAAAATGTAAACAATCCGACGCAAATGCGGCGCATGCTTCTGCGGTGGCTGACTGCCGGCGGTGCGCGAAGGCGCTTGGCTGCAGGGCCGCTCGACGCCGCTCGCGGCTTTAATTATTTAAGCAAAACAATGACCAGTGCAAAATTAAGTTGTATTTACCGTATTTACGCCGGCAAAAGCCTACCGACGTAACCCGGAAGTAGCGCGGACGTCACTGTCCATATCGGACGTCTTCGGCTACCTTGTTTGTGGTGTGAGCGCCTATACTTCAGAACAGTTCTGAAGCTACAAGTCCTTGGAGTCTCATGTGCAGTTTATGAATGGATGGGTTCAGGAGCGGCAGATCATAAAGCCAGCAAACAGTGGGAACACAGTAACTCGTACAAAGGTAAGCTGCGCTCAGACGGGCTCTGGCACATGCTAAGTTAGTAGCTGCTAACCGTTAGTGCTAACAACCACTCACGCATGTAATGTACTTTTAACTAACTGCTATGTGTTTCAAACGTTTAGAACACACTCTCATTGACATCGGGATACTGTGGAAAGTTATGTTAGGTCGTCTTACAGCCGCGATCCAAGCGAGCCGACGACTCTTTGTTATCTCTAACAGTTGTTCTCCGTGGTTGCGCCTCCAGGCAGGAAAGCGGAGGAAAATTAACCCGTTTCTATGTTTTTCCCATGGCGATCATGTGTTGCGCTGTTACAGCCCACAATACAGCAACGGTTTACATGTTTTACATACTTAACAGTTAATTACCTGTGACAAAGTGAGCACCGCAGACTCTGGCGTATTCCAGCTTAACACCGTCCAAATCGGACCTGGATATCCGTGTCAGCCATAGGTGACGGCGTTGTTCAGAGAGCTGTTTTGTTTTTTCACACTGATTCACTATCACGGCTGGTAGGCGAAAGAAAGAGCGTTGATCTCCACCTCCACGGGCCGTGCAACCAACCATTAAACACGTTTTCACCATTGTTCACTTCCAATACTGCCTAAGGCGTAATACAATGCGGGTCAACGGTGCGAAACAACTACCACCCAATATGGCGGACGCGCAGAGTAGTCACGTGAGCGTGACGTCAGCTGAAAACCCCCTATTGGAAGCCTTCAGTTCGTATTGATGATTAAAATTATTTTACAGCACAGTTGTCAATGATAATAAAAAAACGTTTATACAGTACATTTATTTGTTAAACAAATGCTTGGGCCTGTAAAAAGATTTTGTTCTTTGGTTTCAATGTACTATGAAGTATTTCATTGTATAATTGTAAAAACAAAATAAAGGTTACTACTTCACGGATTTCGCCTAGTGTTCTTTTTTGGAACGTATATATATATATATATATATATATATATATATATATATATATATATATATATATATATATATATATATATGTGTGTGTGTGTGTGTGTGTACATGTACAAATGTGTTTGTTTATATAGTAATAACAAACTTATAAAATGTGTTAGTGGCTGTGTTTTGAAACATACATCATGTCAGAATATTCTATTACTTTTAACCCCACTAAGATTATTTAAACGCACTGGACCATTTGTTATAATAGCTATAGTTTTAAAGTTTTAAGCAAAACAAATGTGAAAATTAGTTCAACGTTAAACGAGTTATAGTTGATTAAAATTGATTCTGCACCTGGTTAACACATTAGACTGAGCGGAGTTGTCGACCGCCCCAAGATGGCTCCCCTAAATCTCGTCAGCGCCTATAGGCGAGAGCGGTCGATGCGGGGTCTACTCTTTATATATGTCTATGGTGACAACGCTCAAGAACGCATATTGAGAAACGGCCATTATAACAGTAGACGCGTCATTGGGCGGGTTCTGCCTATGCTGCGATGCGTCAGAGCGTCCGCCATCTTAAATGTGGCAAATCTGCAGTTACTCAGTCACTTAAACAGAATCAGAGGGACTTTAATCTCTGAATATACATTGTATTCGTAGTATTCTTTTTGTAATATTACAAGTTTATAAGTACTTTGGGAAGTGATCACTATCCAATAAGGTGTCAAATTGGTGTGGATATAGTTCAATCATTGGTGGAGAGAATTCCAAGATGGAAATTTAAGGCAGTTAATTGGGAGCTTTTTAAAGAATTATGTAATAAAAATATGCGTGAAATGGTAGATATTGAAGACATTGAAGCGTTAAGTAGGAAAATTTGTGAAGTATTAAGAAATACGGCAGGGGAAGTAATAGGTAAAATGAAAATTATAAGCAGTAGAAAAGCAGTCCCGTGGTGGAATGAAGATTGTAGTAAGGCAGTTAGAGAAAGAAATAAAGCAATGAAGAAAGCCAGAAAATCAATAATGTTTAATGATTACATTAATTATAAGAGAGCTCAGGCAAAGGTTAGGAAAGAAATAAGAATAGCAAAAAGAACATTCTGGAGAGAATTCTGTAATCAAATTGGTGAAAATATTGAAATAAATGATGTTTGGAATATGATTAGAAAGATGGGAGGGATTAGGAGAATTAATAATATTCCAGTTTTAGTTAGTGATGGAAAAGTTGCGATTAAAGATAGTGATAAAGCAGAGATGTTAGTAGATACATTTGCAAAGTACACAGTAATGATAATATATCAGAAAGTATGAGGAAATATGGGGAACAGAAAGTGAAGGAGAATGATCACATATATAGAAAGAAGAATACAACAGGAAGCAGGTTAGATCTAAAATTTAGTTTATATGAATTAAAAAGAGCACTGATAGGGGTTAAACATACTTCTCCAGGTAAAGATGACATTTGTTACGAGATGATTAAACAATTGTCAGAATTATCATTGGGAATGATTTTAAGACTTTTTAATAAAATATGGGAGTCAGGGACTATACCAGTGGATTGGAAGCATGGGGTCATAGTACCAATTGCCAAACCAGGAAAAGATCATTCTCAGCCAATTAATTTTAGACCTATTGCACTGACATCAAATTTATGTAAACTTATGGAACGGATGGTTATGAACAGGTTGGTAAATTATATGAGATTGAAAGTAGAAATATTCTGTCAGAATATCAAAGTGGTTTTAGAAAGGGGCGAAATACGATGGATTCAATTTTGAGTTTGGAAACTGAAATTAGAAAAGCTCAAATTAATAAAGAAAGTTTGGTAGGAGTCTTTTTTGATGTAGAAAAGGCTTATGATATGTTGTGGAAAGAAGGGTTGTTAATGAAATTGGAAAGGTTGGGAATTGAGGGAAGAATGTATAACTGGATTTCGAGTTTCTTGTTTGGAAGAACAATTCAAGTAAGAGTGGGGTCAGAATATTCTAGGATTTTACAAATTGAGAATGGAACTCCCCAGGCAAGTGTGAGCAGTTCTATTCTTTTTAATTTAATGATTAATGACATTTTTTCATAAAATTGATAATGGAATAGGAAGGTCATTGTATGCGGATGATGGAGCTTTATGGAAAAGGGGGCGTAATATTATATTTGTAGAAAATAAAATACAAATTGGAGTGAATGAGGTGGAGAAATGGGCAGATAGTTGGGGTTTTAGGTTCTTGGTCGCAAAAACACAAGTAATATGTTTTTCGAATAAAAAGAACAATCCTATTTTGAATATCAAAATGTACGGTCATCTGCTGGAACAAGTGGAAGTAGTGAGATATTTAGGTATGTGGATGGATTATAAATTAAATTTTGGAGTCCACATTCAAAAATTAATAGAAAAATGCAAAAAAGGAATAAATGTGTTACGGTGCTTGTCAGGAGCAGATTGGGGAGCAAGCTGTCAGTCTCTGAAAAGAATTTATTATGCAGTGATTAGGTCAAACATAGATTATGGTAGTATAGTTTATAGTTCTGTGTGAATGAGATACTGGGCTAGTGTAAAAGGACATGAAGAAAATCATCCAGTCAGATTACTTCTTAAAGATTGTTGGGAATATGAATATGAAGAATTAAAAAAGCTTTGGATGGGTAGTAAAGAAAGAGGCGAGCAGGTTGAGATTGAAAGATTATCTAATAGCCCCAACTGTTCCTATACCGATAATTCCCCCTTGGATGTTTCCTACACCACTGATCGATTTACAAATACAAAAAATAATGAATAAACGGGGAAAAAATACATCAACTGATATAATAGTACAACAATATTTAAATAAAGAATATTATTCAGTTCTACAGGTATATACAGATGGGTCAAAGGAGCCAGAGTCTGGAAAAACAGCAGCAGCAGTATACATTGCAACATTTAAAATAAAAATTGCAGAAGAATATCTAATCATGTGTGAGTATTTTACTACTGAGGTATTAGCTATCATATTAGCATTACAGTGGATCGAAGAAGTTCAACCACTAAGAACTGTAATATGTACAGATTCAATGGCTACTCTGAATAGCCTAATAAGTGGAAAATCTGAAACTAGGCAAGATTTAATATTTGAAGTGTTACAATGTCTATTTATAACAAGGCAGTTAGGAATATTGGTATACTTCCTCTGGGTGCCAGCACATGTGGGTGTAGATGGAAATGAGGAAGCGGACAAGCTGGCAAAGAAAGCATTAAATCATCAGCAAATAGAAATGAATGTATTTTTAAGTCAATCAGAAATTAAGAGATTGATAACAATTGAAATTAGAAAGAAATGGCAAACGATATGGAATAATAAGTCTAAAGGAAGACATTTATATCAGATTCAGAAATTTATTGGAAAGGAGAGGAAAAGATATGGAAATAGGAAAAAATATATAATTATTTCAAGGCTAAGAATAGGTCACACTGCATTAAATTACAGTCTTTTAAAATAGGGAAACATGAAACAGGAAATTGTGACAAATGCGGAGATCCAGAAACTGTGCAGCATATTATTTGTGAGTGTGCTACATATGTAAGGGAGAGAATGACGCTAATACAAGAGTTGAGAAGGATAGGAATTGATGGTAATTCAATAAAAGTGTTGTTAGGAAATGAGACAAGACAGACAGGAGTCAATGAAATATTATTCAAATACCTAAAAGTTACAGGAACAATGAATAGGATTTAGTTGTAGATTTTTTTTAAATTATTATTATTATTATTATTGTTATTATTATTATTATTGGCTGATTTCCCTCATCGATTCAATTCGTAGTCTTCCAAAATTGTGCACGCCACACTCCAGATCAGGAGGTGGCGGAAATGCACCTTTTACGTTGGTCTGCCAATCCGCCATAAAACAACAACAGAAGAAGAAGAAGAATTCCGTTTCCGCTTGCGCAAATGAGCTGACTGTATGGATCGTGCTTTCAGCAGAGAGAGGGTAGTGACACGTGCTGTTGTTTGTGCGATTATAAACTGTTTAACCCGAGATAAGGAGATCAGATTGAATTGAAGTGATCCAGAAGAACCCTTAACCAAGAAGAAGAAATCACAGGTTCGTTCTTTAATCTTGTTTCTCTGAAAGAAGCAACTAACGTTGTTGGCTTTTTTTTGCTAATATCCTACCTTGTTAAAGTATTGTATGGGGCTAAAATAGTAGCTTTAACATTTGCAAATGTGTGTGGAGAGTTGTGTGTCTGTATCTCGATTTGTGTGTGTGCAGTGGGATTTGAAAATGTGTAAATAAATCTGTAAATGTGTGAGGAGATTTGTGTGTCTGTACAACAATCTGCAAATGTGTAAAACTACTTGTGTGTAATCCGTTTTGCAAATGTGTAAAAAATCCACAAATCTGTATTCAGATCTGCAAATGTGTACTGAGATTTGCAAATGTGTAAAAAATCCACAAATCTGTAGTCAGATCTGCAAATGTGTACTGAGATTTGTAAATGTGTAAAAAATCCACAAATCTGTATTCAGATCTGCAAATGTGTAGATCCATCTGTAAGCACACACAGAAACACTTGTGTCTGAAGTATTTTCGCTTCAAGACCCAGAAATACAGACAAATCATTGGTTACAAGTCAAGCGGTTTTTTGGTTGGTTCTCTTTACACACGTGATTTTTGCTACCCTTCTGCCGGGTGAGATGCACAAATGCGTAGAAGGATTTGTATGTGTATTTTTTCGATTTGTGTCTCCTTGCGCAGACTCGCAGGCTCACATGTTGCCCTGAGCGCAGGCTCACAGGCACACAGGCTGCCTCTTCCGGCTGTGGGAGGTCACGTGACTTTCAAGGATTGAACCAAAGCGTTTTGCTACCAGACGGCTGACAAGGCAACTTGTTATAACTATATAACTTTCTCCCTTTAACGGCAAAAGTTTCTTGTTTTAATGAGAGACTTATCTTGCTAAAAAGACATAATTGTCTCCTCATAACAACGCAACATAACCCGGCATCAGCTCGCGGGATATTTGAGTGTCACGGAGAAGAGCAGAGACGGAGTGGCGCCTTTTATTTCTTTTTAAAAAGTCGTCGTTTGTCGGAGGAATGTATTTCTGCACTGAGGAGTGACAAGGTAAGTCATGCATATACAGCAAGTCCTCTACTTGAAATTTTATCAATTCGGCAGTTATTTATATTTAACAACTATGCTTTGGAAACACTTGTAGCACTGTAGAACAGTCTCTGGCTCTGTTTACACGGTGAAAAGAGGTTTGCGTTGCCTTTGTACTCTCCATTTACACACTACAAGGTTTAACTGTTGCTTAGGGGGACTTTCAGCTATAGCTGTGGGTTTATTTACAACAGTTTGCAGCCGAAACAGTACTCCGCCAGCCGCTGTTTTCTTCTTCTGGGCAATTTGACGCGGAGCTTCAGAAATCACAGCGCTACTAGTGGTGCGGCATGGGAATTACACCGTTTAAGTACTCTGTAAACAGGGCCTGTGACTTAAATCACAATTTTAAACAGTAGCTATTCTCCTTCTGATGGGAATTCTGTAAAAGTACTTTTTAAAATTCCCATAAACAAAAACATTAAGGTAGGACGACCAGGTTTAAGATAGCTACATTAAAAATACAGCCAGAAAATCATGAATGTTCTCTTTTACATGTGAGAAGCTAAATATTACAAATTCAAAGTTTTTAAGTATTTAAATTTTGAGTGTGAGATCAAATGCACCGGCATTCTAAGATTTGAAAGATGATTTCTGAAGCTCCGCGTCAAATTGCCCAGAAGAAGAAAACAGCGGCTGGCGGAGTACTGTTTCGGCTGCAAACTGTTGTAAATAAACCCACAGCTATAGCTGAAAGTCCCCCTAAGCAACAGTTAAACCTTGTAGTGTGTAAATGGAGAGTACAAAGGCAACGCAAACCTGTTTTCACTGTGTAAACAGAGCCAGAGACTGTACTACAGTGCTACAAGTGTTTCCAAAGCATAGTTGTTAAATATAAATAACTGCCGAATTGATAAAATTTCAAGTAGAGGACTTGCTGTATATGCATGACTTACCTTGTCACGGTTATGTTGCGTTGTTATGAGGAGACAATTATGTCGTTTTAGCAAGATAAGTCTCTCATTAAAACAAGAAACTTTTGCCGTTAAAGGGAGAAAGTTATATAGTTATAACAAGTTGCCTTGTCAGCCGTCTGGTAGCAAAACGCTTTGGTTCAATCCTTGAAAGTCACGTGACCTCCCACAGCCGGAAGAGGCAGCCTGTGTGCCTGTGAGCCTGCGCTCAGGGCAACATGTGAGCCTGCGAGTCTGCGCAAGGAGACACAAATCGAAAAAATACACATACAAATCCTTCTACGCATTTGTGCATCTCACCCGGCAGAAGGGTAGCAAAAATCACGTGTGTAAAGAGAACCAACCAAAAAACCGCTTGACTTGTAACCAATGATTTGTCTGTATTTCTGGGTCTTGAAGCGAAAATACTTCAGACACAAGTGTTTCTGTGTGTGCTTACAGATGGATCTACACATTTGCAGATCTGAATACAGATTTGTGGATTTTTTACACATTTACAAATCTCAGTACACATTTGCAGATCTGACTACAGATTTGTGGATTTTTTACACATTTGCAAATCTCAGTACACATTTGCAGATCTGACTACAGATTTGTGGATTTTTTACACATTTACAAATCTCAGTACACATTTGCAGATCTGACTACAGATTTGTGGATTTTTTACACATTTGCAAATCTCAGTACACATTTGCAGATCTGAATACAGATTTGTGGATTTTTTACACATTTCAGTGTTTCCCGCAGGAATTTGGTTATGCGAGGCGGGGGGTTGTTGGACGACACGTTGCCCGCGGACCGACTCGCGGAGCGGGCGGGGGGGACCGACTCGCGGAGCGGGGGGGGGGGGGGGGGGGGGGGGTTGTTGGACGACACGTTGTCCGCGGACCGACTCGCGGAGCGGGGGGTATCCATGTGTTTTTTCCCTGCCATTCACGCACGCGCGAAAGCAACAACAACAAACCGCGTGTTAACGTCACTTTTTTTTTTTTTTTTTGGGAATGTTGGCGAGGCGGTAGTGTGAGTTTGGCGAGGCGGCCGCCTCGCCAAGATAGCGCTGCGGGAAACCCTGCATTTGCAAAACGGATTACACACAAGTAGTTTTACACATTTGCAGATTGTTGTACAGACACACAAATCTCACACATTTACAGATTTATTTACACATTTTCAAATCCCACTGCACACACACAAATCGAGATGCAGACACACAACTCTCCACACACATTTGCAAATGTTAAAGCTACTATTTTAGCCCCATAGTATTGACCTGGCTGCGGTCACCCCAGGTTCGTTTCCTGAATATTGTGGTGTTTCTATTGTAGACTTTTGTAGTAATAAAAAGACTGTTAAAACCGAAACTCTATTTTACCATGTTTAATCTAAAAGGCAGGGATGTTTAGAGCTTCAGTACTAGACTCTCATACACAACAACGCAACGGGCAGATTTCACTGATCTCTATTTATTCACTGGATTGGTGATTGGCAGTTGGTAGCATAAAGATTATAAACGTAGACGCCTCGTCGGGCGGGTTCTGCCTATGCTGCAGATGCGTCAGAGCGTCCGCCATGTTGAATGTGGCAAATCTTCAGTTAGACTCAGTCACTTAAACAGTATGAGAGGGACTTTAATCTCAGAATATACTTTATATTCGTAATATTTTTATTTTTGTAATATTACGAGTTTATTTTCGTATCTCTTTGGTTTCATTCTCCTGACTTTATTCTCGTAAAGAATAAAAATAATTATAAGAATCTAACCTGGCCCTATTACTCCAGGACTAAAATAGTTCTGCAAACTGTGACTATTCTGAAAATGGTCCCCCTTAATTGTCATAATATGACGTTTTTCCCTTAATATTACCACTTTTGTCTATTTTTGTTTACTATATTCTCCTATGACTTTTTTCTCATATTAGTAATTTTATCTCTTTAATACTCGCCCAAAAAGTCTGTTGCTAATCTGTGTCTATACCAGATCTGTGCCTCCAGAGTCTGCTCTCTATCTGTAATTTCCATGGCAACTGCCTTTCTCAATCCAGTCTCTGTAATCTCATAATCCCGAACAACCTATTGGCACATGAATACACAAAACACACACAAATCAATCGCTCCTAGTAAGTGTGACCACTTTGTGGGTTTATTTTTAATGCTGCATTTTTTTCTTTTTTGTGTTTCTGCCTGCAGAGAAAAATGTCGCTCGGTCAACAGTCATCTGCATATGCTGTTGGTCAGGTATCAGGCAGTTTATTCCAGCAAAACTCTAAACCATCTGAATCATTGTCAGAATTATTCAGGACTGCGTTACCAACTCCATCTCCTCTGTTTCAGCCTTTTTCCAAGGTAAATGTTTGCTTTATTTTCCTGAAAAGCAGATTGTTACAGGTGGTTTACCTGAACATTTTACATGTTTTTATCCTATATTTTCTTCAGATGGAGCTATATACCCAACTGTCCTGTTTTTTTTTCGTGAAAGGTTTCTTCAAATTTAAAGCTTTTAACCACAGGCGAAGGGATTTCTCATTCTTCGGGTGAGGGTGAAGGAAGTAGGGCGCCTCGCATCCACAGCTCTTGTTCACGGTCAATTATTAAAACACTCCTGCTCCACGTAAACCTTTCTTTTACACACATTATTATTGCCTCTACCTGTACAAACGACCCTGCTCTTCCTCGAAGTCATAATGACAAGTAATTTGGTACGAAGTGAGCATGAGTCGCTTTTCAGCTAGCTACCCAGTGACAGGAAGTGACCCACTGGAAGTCTTGCACAAAAAACCGTCAACTCGCTGTCTCCGTATTTCCATTGAAAAATAAGGTGGATAGAGTAATATTATAAAAAACAGATTCCCTTACCAATAAAATTCTGTTATAAACATTTGTGTCTCTTTATCGAAGTTTGCCAGAAAATGGACGAGCTCCGTAGGCTAAATCATGTTGATCGCCTTGATATTGGGGCCGGCCCACCAATGTTTCCTTAACTAATGAACATCTGAAATTGGCGTGCGCATACCCAACACGCTCTCAGTAGACAGCTGTGGGGCACAAATCATATGGTTCCAAACTCGGATTGTCCAATCAAAATACTGGAAATGCACACATTACATTTCCGTTCTGCTGGAACGTGTGTGACAATCTAAGTGCTGGTTGGCCTTGCTGGCTCATTGAAAGATTGATGTAAATCTTTTCTGTTCAATAATTTAACATTATTAGTGAGCCTTTTGTAAATGTATGTGTTCAATTTAAATTACATTTAGCTTATATAAAATGGCATTTCTAGTGTGTTGGTTTATGCCAATGTTTTCTGTTTAATTTAAAATTGATCAAAGTAAGGTTGCATGCGTCACAAAAAAAATGTGTTTCTGCTAGTAGGTGTTGAGTTTTTGTGTCCCGCTTAACTTATCATACCAGAGACGGCACTGAATTGGAGAGATATTCCTACAGAGTTCTGGAAAGAATGTACACAGCCCAATTTTACGCGTATGCAGTGTCACTATAAACTGCTCGGCGGGAAGAAGTCTCCAAGGCAGCTGTGACCCGCAAGCTGCTGCTGGGTGTCTGCTGTGGGAAATGTAACAAGAAATGGCCGATAAGTGCGCTCAACTATGAAGTTTAAAATGTCCGCGAAGAGTCTGTGCGTTGCCCAGTACAACCAGGTGTGCAGCCGCCTTTAATGTTTCTCCTGAACTGACTTGTCGTTCCTTTACTTTCAGCTCAGTCACCTGCGTTCGCACGCGCCCCAGGATCTATCTGATCATGCAGTGAGACTGGTTTTCAGAGTTTAAATCCCACACACATATGCTCAATACGTGTCTGGAAAAATCTTCTCCGTTTGCTGTCCTCCAGTAAACCACCTCTGCACACGCCCGACTCCGTGTCACCACCAGCTAATCACAGACATCTTTTTCATCCGACTTTTTTTTTTTTTAGAATTCAAGTATTTATTTGTATTTTAGTTGGTACAAGACATAACGCATTGCTTTCATGAAAATGGTAATAAAAAACTAAAAATAAAAACCAGTTATGTGAACACATAAAATACAAATATACTTGAAGTAATGCAAGTCATCAGTTTAAGACATACTGTCAGGTTTAAAGCACCTAAAGCATTCATTAAACACACAGGGAAGAAAGACAACAGACGTTAGTTTCTTTTACTCGAGGAGAACGACAGAGATGTGCTCAGTTACAAATCTATCGCTCTGAAGCACACCCCGTCGTCATCTGTTTTTATTTCCAATGGGGAGGTCCTTGATTACAAAACACAGTTGCAGCACTAAAGAAGTAGGGGAACAGTGACATCAAAGATAACACAGCATTATTTAATCACATCTCTTTCAAACAGACCATTCACTTCTCAGAGAATGGGTCACAAGTATCACAGATACCTGGGCGCACCACAGTCACGCACCTTTCTTGTAAAAATATCATTATCAACATAACATGTTTCCTGTCTTCTGCAGGTCTCCTAGAATGACAAAAGATAACGGACACAAGGAAAAGATAAAGCTGCAACACTAATCACCTCACATACGTTTCAGTAAATATGATGACAAACCCAATAAATCAGAATCAGAAATGCTTTAATAATCCCAGAGGGAAATTACTGTTTCAGTATCACATCACATACATCACAAACATTTTAGGGGGAGATGATTTACTGAGGCCATGCTGCCAAGGACACCGCCTTACACGGTGCCCACAGGGCACTGCCATTACTCTGTGGAAAAATAGAGGCCACAATAGGGGAGGAAAAAAACACATATTTCAAACTTTATTCTAATAGACAACCGTTTGAGATATCAAAAACCTCAGCACGAGAAGCACAAATAAGACGAGACACATAAAAGCAGAAAGGTAAACATTGGAGACTAGTCGTGTGTAAGTTCATCTGTTTTTGTGAGCATCAGTTATGTGTGTCTGTTTGGGTGAAGTGCTTATATTTCAGTGAACACTCTCCAGAGGCCATTGTCCTTGATGTTATCAGCCGGCCAACAGTTCAGAAAGCATCCGCAGATGTCAGCGGGGGAGGATGGGGCCGAGGAGAGTTCTGAGCTCTTCGACATAATAATCCGGGAGTAGAGATAGGGAAGGCATAATCCAAATATTTTATTTATGAGGACAAGCTGCACTAACTTTCCCGTCAGCTTTAAGTCTTTGCTGGCTCCAAATGGCAAATCCAGTATTCCAAATTAGTTGGGCTTTTCCACGTTTCACTTCCAGATTTCATCCCACCTCCCCTTGAGTTTAACCACTGAAGCCAGTCTGCGTAGCAGCACATCCAGCTTTTTGGCTCTGCTCCTCCAACTTCCGAGTCTGTTCATTCATCGGCTTAGTGATCACGTCATATGCAGCCGGTAGACCACTGTATTTGCTGATACATCAAAAATCCACCAAATCCAATAAGTAGAAATCCAAGTATCATGAATCCAAACGTGTATACATCTCCACGTCCAGGACTGACAAAGTTGAAAGACACCGTTTTCCTTTCAAGAATATAGGGTGTGTCCCATGAGATGAGTCAAATCGGGACACACGACGGGTCCCCCTTTCGCTGCCTTTCCGTCAAAAAATTTGATCAATAGCATTGCAAGACCAGCTTACCAGATCCATGGTTTTCAGAATTCGGGTGATATGAAGAAAGTGCTCAGAAAGACAAGACATCGCAGCAGAAGCAGGAGAGGGGGAGGGCGGGTGAAGAGCTGGAGAAGAGCGAAAAAACACGACCGACCTCGAAGAGCGACATTAATGCAATCAAAGAAATCTAAAATATTCCCAACACTACCCCCCCCCCCCCCCCATGCACCAATACCCCGTTTACACTACCCCTTTTTAACCATGCTGAGACCAGTCCGAGCTCGGTAACCGGGATAACTATCGAGTTTAAATGGAACGCAAACTGAACTGAACCGGGCCAGACACAACCGGACCGCGCTAAATGCAGACCAGTTCCATGTGTGGGCTCGGCTCGGTTTTTTCAGTAGCCCGGTTTTCTAATAACAAAGAGCACATGAGCAGACCGTGTCATCTTTTTACAGTCAGCTGACATTTCAGACATTCATAAAAATACTAGCTTCCCTACCGTGACACACGATTTCCAGTGATGATTCTGCTTAGCAGTGTGATGAACCTCAGCATCTGTCGTTGTCTCCTGCGTCTGTAAATCCTTATTAGATGTCCGTTTGTCTTATCCACTTCCCAAAAGCCGACTCTGTCAAGTAAATTCACCAAAAGTTGCCGTCTTCGCCTGACTCTCAGCAAACAACGAAATATAACCAAACATAACTTCCTGAATGTTACGGGCGCAGCCATTTTGATTTGCTTGATTTCCTCCTTCAATCCTAGAGAGCAGTAGTACCGCAGATCGTCACTAGGAGGCGAGGAAACCACAGTAGGGCCGAGCTCAATTTGTGGCAGCGGCATCTGACACCGGCACTTCCTGTGGCATGCTGTGGCATTTCCTGTGGCATGCTGTGGCACTTTGTCTGGCATGCTCTTGCCAAGAAGGTGCCACTGCTCTTCCTGTACTGCTGTTTCTGTTTTTAGGCAAACTGTTTGTTATAGACGCCTGTTAGACTATAACTACTTCTAAATAATCATATTTTATTTGTATTATTTGCTATAAAAGCTGGCGGCTCATAGTCGCCCTTCTGGTGGAGGTAATAGTGGCACTTCCTGTGACACCTCCAGCAACTAGTGGCACTTCCTGGTTCACCACCAGGTTCTGAGATGGTTGAGAACTCCTGCTGTTGCTGTTTAAAGAGCGGGAGGAAGTTATGATCATCCCAAAATGTTCTGTGCTGCAGTCCCATCCTCCACATACATCCGTTGTAACTTCATGAGTTGATCGGAACAAGTGTTTAGATGGACGCTGATTGGATTATGGATCATAAATCAGCCCTCTCAATCGGAATAGAATATGTAGGACAAATGTAGCATGTAGTATTTACATAAAATGCAGCATGTGCAGAAACAGTTTGTAAAATGGGCTAGTGGTTTATTTGATTGGCAGAAGTGGTGTTTTTGCACTGCCTGCATTTTTATGCCAATTTTTTTCCCAAACCTAAACAGAACACTTCTGTTTAGTAATCATATTCACCGATTTATTGTGAAAATAATTGACTGCTTAATTATGTCGGCCATTTAATTTATGAAAGCAAGGCTTTTTCTGGGCCCTGTTTCAGGAAAAATATACCCTGCACTTGCTTTAGTATAGGGTAGAAGGCGGCTACTCTGAGTAGTTCTACCTCATGCTGTCATACTCGGCGTTTTCAGTTTCAGAACAGGTGATGACAATAGATAACTAAACTAAGCGTCCTTTCAACCCTGAGAATATTAAACCATAATTAGAAAAAGAAACAATGCTGTTGCTGCTGAGAAAGCGAGTTAGCGGCAGAGAATTTCTGAAAAAGTAAATGGAGTGATTTTTTGACAGAGAATCTAAGCTGCATTTTCACAATACTCTCATTAAACACCTAAAAAGGGGGAAGGGGGGCATTGATTACGTGTCTTGGTGCAACCCAACGGGTATTAAAAAGACGTGGCAGCAAATCAAGATGAAGTATGAAAATACAGTTTAGTCAGGTATGGTTAAGTTTTTCTTATGTTTAACCTTAACCAATTTGAGCATAAATTGGCTATATTCAACATTTGCAATTAATGATGGGATGATGAGTTATTGAAATAACTGAAATGTTCATTCATCTTCATCGGATCCTTAAAAAGTCTTAAAAGGCATTGAATTCTTCAATATTAAACTAAAGCCTTAACTGGTATTACAATGTCATAAATCAGTCTTTCATAGTCTTAAAATTGTTACCACGTCATAAATAGGATTTTATTTTTTTAATCCAAACCAAACATTAAAATAATTGACACAATAATTTTTTTTTATTTACCGAACAGCTCACTGTAACCATTACTGTCCCGATAGCGGAACAAATAAAAACGACTTTGCGGCCGGACCTTGGGGTGGTACGCCACTATTTATCTGGACAACATGGGGTCTAAATTCAACAACAATTGGCTATCCAGCCAAGAGTTTTCTGCATGGCTAAAACCAGTACTAGGGAATGTATATGAGGCACGGTGTATTTTGTGCAAGAAGTCATTCAAGCTTGGCATGATGGGAATCAAGGCAGTGGAGTCACACATGCGAAGCACGAAGCACAAAGCCTCAAAATCAAGTTACCGACAGGCAGCAGGTATTTCTCAATTCTGTTCCGCCCTCTTCTCTGCAATGCCTCCACAGCCATCTCCGACATCAACAACAGCGCAAGAAGCACCAGGTCTTCGGTTAATGTTTGGCGGTACGCCTACAATGAAAGCAGAGGTTTTGTGGACTTTGAACACGGTGACAAAACACCAGTCATACAAGTCATATAAGGGAGTTGGAGACATGTTCCGTGCAATGTTTCCAGTCTCTGAAATTGCCCACTCGTTTGCTTGTGGTTCTGAAAAAACGGCCTACATCGGCAAGTTTGGGTTAGCCCCGTACATTTCAGAGCAACTTGTTGCGGATGCTAACAAAGACAAGTTTATTTTAATGTTTGATGAAAACCAAACAGCTGGATCTGCATGTCCGGTATTGGTGCGAAGATCACGTCCAGTTAAGGTATTTGGGACCGGAGTTCCCATGAACTCCTGCATGGGACATGGAACAGCCCAGGATCTACTACGCCATTTCAAAGTAAGTGAACGGCACAAATATTTTGGAAGCAGAAAATTAGAAAAATTATTTTGCTCACCTATGCATGTGAATTTGTTAATCACAACTTTAATTGTAATGTGGTCCAGTTCAGTACCACTGCAAATTATTACTATTACTATTACTAATTACTATTATTATTAGTAATTAAGTTGATATCTTTGACAGTGTCAATAAAAAATAAACAGTATATTTGTGAAGATAAATAGTTACCCTTTAGCACAGCTTAATGGGGTGCTTAGCCTGGATTCCAAATGACCACGGGTGGGCTGCTCTCTTTTTGACCCCCGCCCACCACAGCACTGCACATTCATGTATTTTTTTTTTTGTAATTTTGTTGCCTAAAAAGTCCAAGATTGTTTTTTCAAGTAGCCTGTTAGCTGAGGTTTTAAAACAGGTTGTCCAAAGTGTGGCCCACGGGTTATTTCTGGGTGTTGGAGTGATTTTGTGCACCCCGAGACTGCAATTTAAGAATGGTATAATTTTGGGTAGATGCAGATATACAACTTTATTAAAAAACTAAAAGGTAATAGATTTTTAATAACTTTTATTTCACCAGAAAAAATATTAGGAAACAATATAGTTGTTTTAGTTGTTTAAATTTCAACAAATCATATTAATCTAACTTTCTTTCTAAAAAAAAAAAAAAACATAACAAGGTTTATGTTTACAAAGTTCTAAATGTTTTAGATTTAAGACAGTTTACAACCCCCTGCTCACTAAAATTAGTAAATGTGTGTCCTTTCTAAAAATATTATTCACATTGTTTTTGAGTGATTAAACAAATTAATACGTTTAACTACCATTTTGATTACTATGGCCCACAATGACTTGATAATTTTTGTCCACATTTGGAAATCTACATTGAGTACCTCTGAGTTGTGATATTATTGATAATAACTATTATAGATGTATTTAAGATAGTTTGCTTCATGACATTTTGCTAAATCTTTACTGGATTATTCCAGCATGACTGTAAGTTTATTTATATACTTTATTGTTGCTTATTCTTAGGAAGATGCCAAGAACCAGGATAGCAACATGCAAGAAGAAACAATGTCACCCAGTGCATGATCTGTGACTATGACACAGTTAGTGGGGGCGTCTTCAAGGTCCCCATCACTAAGGAGCTGCTGTCCTCAGTTGCAGCAGCTAGGTCAAGGTACAGGATTCACTTAGAGGAGGAAAAGAAAAAGAAACTGACTGAAATTGCAACCCAGAACCAAAGGGCAGTTGCAGTGCATATTGAGGAACTTAAGAAGAAGAAGAAAAGGGTTCTGTCTGAGGTGGCAAAAGTTCTCCTGGATGATGCTGATCACCTCACTACACAAGCCGAGAGAACGGCTGGCACGGTGATGGCACAACTTATCACCAAATCAAACACTCTAAGAAAGCGATACAAAGACAAAATGGCAGAATTGCAACAAGTGGAGGAGGAACGGAAGAAAGCCTGCAGTACCATACCAGAGAAAAAGAGTTAGCGATGGTTATGTTGTGGTTTTTAAAACTGATATATAGTTTATTTTAGTAAGGAACAAAACAAAGTTTGTGAATTCAGTTCAGTAGCTGTTAAAATATATATCTGTAATTTGTGTGTTTTTAGCTTTCTTTCTACATGGAAAGTTTTTCAAAATTTGAAACATGTCTACTGGGCCAGAAAGTAATGGTTTATGTTAAAATAAACATTTGGGTAAAGTTGTTGTAACCAGGTTTATCTTGTGTTTATTGTGAAGTTGGTCTTAACTTTTTATTTCAAGTGGCATTAAAAAGTTCCAGAAATAAACGGTCCCATGTTTTAAGCTTAAGATTTTCAGATAATTTGCTTAAATATTTTTCTGTTAGTACTTTTGCCACCCTTTTTAATGGTATTTTATTGTTTGTTTGATTCCCAAGTTTAGATTTTAAGATCAGTAAAAAGGGCAATAGGGAAATGTTCAGTAATATCAGATAGTATTACACCAGAGTTAAAGCAAGTGTTTTGAATGTTTGTGATATTATCAATGATAGATTTAGCAGTTTCTATTTCACAAGTATATTTATTGTAGGAAAAATTAGGAATATAGACAATTCAATGTTTCTCATAGGTTGAGAATTTACTTGTGGTGGTGAGCAGTGCAGAGTAGTATGGTGCCAGTTTTGAAATCAGACATTCTTTATACTGGAAATCTCACATATCAGGTAATACTTATTTACACTGACTAATGTGTAATTTTACTCTGCCATGGTCTGGAAGCTGTTATTTGGGTTTTGTGTTTTTTACCTCAGTGTCCAATGGACTGACGTCATTGAGTTGGGGTTGAAGTTCTTCTTTGGCACAGAACTATAGGTGCATTACCACCACCTTTTGGGTTGGAGTATGGGTCAGTGTTGAATTGAATTCCGTTATTGTCCATTTGTTTGAGTCCAACCCATCAAGAGAAAGACATAGCATGGGTAGACAGGTCACTGAGCATCTTGTTTGCATAACATCCAGGAGAGTTTGAGATAACCAGCCTCCAAGGCTAGCATTGGGCAGCATATTCAGATAACAAAGAAATTGTTTTGTCTCAGGCTGACTGTGAAATTTCTATCAACCTTCAAGTCTTTGCTGGTCCGTGTTCATGTCAAGTCCCAAACAGCCAGATTTGTTGGTCATTCCGCCGTGAATCGAGCTTATAGCTTCCCTGACTATTCCATTTCACCATTGAGTTCAGATCACAGCTATAATGCGATGCTGTGCCAGGATCACATCCAGCTTGTAGATTAGCGTACAAAGCATCTAAGTCTGCGTGTGCCAAGCTCGATTTAATCCATCACACATTCCCGGCAGCCTTACCATGGCCAGAACAGCCGCAGAGATCTTCCGAATTTGCCACTATACCACGTAACCGGCAGCTCCAATAAGTAGAAATCCTGTTATCATAAATCCAGTTATGTATGCATCTTCCATGTCCTTGATGGTTTCTGGTTAATTGAAGTAGTATTGGTCAATGACCATTATAAATGCCCCAAATAGGTTGAGATCTAATGATCAACTTCAATATGTTTCATGGAGAGAGAAATTTTATAATAAGGTAGATTTACAACTCATTTTAGGAGGCTATTGGTAAAACATTAAGCAGTTGCTATGCCAACGTGTTTTGGAGAATGATCTTGTGTATGCAGGTTATTTGATTGTCTCATTGCACTTTTTGTGGGGAGCTTTGGGCTGGCATTTTGAGATTTGGGCCGGATTTTCTGTAGTTGGACAGGTTTTATTTGTAGATCTGGCAACACTGTGTAGTGCTGTGTCCATTCAATTAAGTCAAGAATAAGTATAAACATGCCTGCAAATAACCCAAGTTTCTTTAATTTGGCTGGCTCCTCAGTTCTGCTCCTTGTGCTTCTTAGCTGCTGTAGCAAACCCTCCCAGTATGAATTTTTACTCTAGCTTTGACTTCAGTTCCCAACAGAAATTTCATGTTCCCAACAGAAATTAATGGCACTGCTTCCTGTATTTGGAAATAAGTCAGAATATCCATGCCGCTCTAGCGACGCTCTATAAGTAGGCTATGAATTTAGTCAACTGGCCCCTCTCTCAGTAGTTGTCTAGGACTAACAGAAAGTTGGCCAATCTGAGGTAAAAAACAAAACCCAAGTAATGGCTTCCAGACCATGGTGGACACGGCCCCCCAATGCCTGCCTATGTATAAAAAAAGAAAAAAAAACTTCTTAAAGATGTCCTCCATGTATTAGCTACTGCTAATAGCTAATTCTACAGTCATCGTGTGGTTTGGCATGTTTCCAATTCTGCTTGTTTTTTTTGTTTTTCATCCTAAAGTCGCTTGTAAATATTGTGAGTCGCAGTTTTTTGGGCTTGTGTAAGAACGTTCGATCGTGTTGGGCTCTAAAAAAGCAACTATACTATAAACACAAGTAGAGTCCCAGTCTTACGGCTGCACTACAGACAGTGAATGGGCTGATATCTTTCCGCCTCTCCCCGTACACACATAGAGGAGATAGAGAAAAAGAGACGAGCTCTGTTTCTGACATAAACCCAAAATAAACTTCACTGTTACATTGAATTAACCTACCTGTCCAGCAGAAAGCCTGCAACCTCTGCATCCGTTTTAAATCCCTTCTCCTTCATGAATTATCTCCACAGCTGTCTTGATATAGACTTTGTTTCTTGGTTACTTTCACTTCCCGCTTGCTGGGCAATAAGTATGGATAGTCCTCCATTTCAAAAGAAAACGGTAAATAGAATGATCTATGTCGTCTTTGCTAGTTTATACTCCACCGACCGTGCGTCTTCAGAGACAGATGGGGGAAACGCTTAAAGCTGAAAAGTTCGTCCCTTCTGGCTACTGAAATCAGAGTGAGGCAAAATGGCGCCTCCCAGTGGGCGCACTGGGACTTATGTATTCATAATCTACTAATTCTAGGATATGAGAACACTTTCATTTTTGATGTGATGTTTGATGTGATGTTTGACTTTTACCGAATATGTATTTATAAAAGCAACACTAATTAAAATCCAAATTAGTTACATTTTGTCCCTTTAAGGTTCTAGTGTAAAGTTGAACAGTTAAAGTTACAAATGATGTCTTAAAACAAGATAAATTATCTAACACTTCTAAATATATATTTTTTTTTATCTTGGTAAGAACCTAATAATTTGCAGTGCAGCTAACAGAAGACTTTTTCTGTTCATGCGTGTCTGAGATTTAACCACTGAAAACCAATCTTGCTGTGTGCTCAGATCGGTGCCTGCGTGCTCGAGTGTGTGGCACAAAAATGCCATAAAAGTCAACATAAGATATAATGCAGAGTAGAGTGACACCATGTCAATATCAAGGCACAAATTTAGGAAGCCTAAATCAAAATTGGCAAGAGGCTTATCCTTAGAGACTAATTTACTTATTCTTGTTGGTATATTAAGATGATTGAGAGCATAATGGGGGGGGGGGGGGGGGGGACTCTAGTGGTTAGAGCAGCGCGCTTGCACACTGAGAAGGTTGCAAGTACCTGGCTCAATCCCCACAGAATGCCACTGTGGGTGCCTGAGCAAGAACCTTAGCCCAGATTGCTCCCCGGGCGATGTGGTAGCTCCTCACTGCTCCCTAAGGGATGGGTTAAATGCGGAAGACAAATTTCATTGGAATGTACAATTGCAATGACAATAATGTGTTTACAGTATGACATTTAATGTGTTTTACCTTCTTTTTTTATTATGCTAGCTTGTTCAGAAGAACACAGAAAGAGATGAGCAGCACAAAAGCAGTTTAGAAGTGAATGTGGATGTCAAGCAGAAGAAGAACATGGACCTCAAGAAGACATCGGTAGCTGAGCAGGAACTGCTGACCAGGTGAGAAGTTTAGGAATCCTTCCCTTATCTACATACTTTGTTGTGGTTTTTGTTCTTAACATCACATTGTTCCGAACTATGCTGTAATCCCACCAAAAGAAATCACAGAACCGTTTCTATTTCTATGTTGTTCCAAACAGTACAGTATACTGTCTCTTTTCTCTACTACCTATCTGCATTTGTTTTAGGGAGAGCAGTTTATTAAAGGCAGACAAAGATGAATACAGGCATGAGAGGTCACTGAAGAAAAGGAGAACATCAGAGACGAGCAGAGAAAACAATACAGAACACTGGGTGATGAAACGACAGAGACTGAAGGCCAACAGGCAAGAGGAAGCCTTAAAGTTGAAAAGGACAGTGTTTGTTGGCAACCTCCCAATAAGCTGTACAATGAAGGTATCAGTATACTCACAGATTGTGCATCAATTTACTGGATAATTCTTAGCTTCAAGGAGGAAATACACTGGCCACGTAACGTAAGCATAACGTCAGCAGCGCGGCTTATGGGTTTGTTTTTAAAAGTGCAAATTTACACCAGATACTGCAAAGAACCTCCACAGCTGCGTGATTCTGCGGAGAGATCTTTCATCATGGGTAAGTAATGAAAGAAAGACAGGTTACCAGCAATATATGGGTAAGGTATTAAATTACCAGTAGTGTATCCTCTGCTTTGATCACCTAAAAGTCCATGTCTTGACCATATCTGATTAGAAATTGCATATTTTAACTATGCTTCTAGTGTACATTTATTGTCTGATTAAAATTAAAAGCTAACCTAAGCGTATGACGCACATACCCTGCTTTGCTGCGCTTACGCGCTGCAATTCATCCGGTGTATTTCCTCCTTCAGAAAGCACATGTTGAGACAAGACTTGAATTACACTGTATTTTACTTTGAAGGTTCCTTTCATTACTCTATACAAAAGCTAAAGCACACTTTGTTATTCTGCATGACTGTGTACTCTTACTAAAACTCTACAGCTTGGAGCAGTAAGTGAAATTTCACCACTAGTTGAGCCTGAGCCCTACCTCCAAAATCTAAGCACCAGACCAGTTATCTGCTTCAATTTTATTTTTTTTGTTTTTGTCAACAAAGATGCCCTGAAAGTAATTGAGGATCACGTTGGGCAGCTCACAAACCCCCCAGGCTGCATTAAACAATACTAACTGTGTTAGCTGGTCTACCGACAACTACTCAGCTCACAAGAGTAACGCCTGGCCCATTGCTGGTCAAACTCCTACAATCAATCCACATGCCACAATTGTAGCATTGTGCTTAAAACAAATCAAAGTACGTCAGGCCTATTATTACTAAATTATGGGTAAAAATAGAGGCTGAACTTAAGTTGCAAACCCACATTAGAGCTGCTGTAAAATCCAGCTTTTTCCACTTGAGGTAGCTTGTGAAAGTAAAGCCCATCCTTTCTAATCAGCATTTTGAAACAGTAATCATTGCCTTTGTAACCACTCGGCTAGATTACTATAATGCATTCTATAAGGGAGTCAGTGGTTCGTGCATTTCCCAACTTCAGAGGATACAAAATACTGCTGCATGTCTCTTTTTAACAGGTACAAGAAAATGTGAGCATATTTCCCCTGTTTTAGCCTCTCTACGTTGGCTGCCAGTACATTTTAGGATTCCCTAAAATCCTTTCATTTGCTTTTAAAGTTCTTAATGGCCTTGACAACCTGTCTGAGCTGCTACATTCCTACACACCCTCCTGTTTCGTTAGATCGGCTGACCAGTTGTTACTGACGGTGCCGAAGACGAAGCACAAGCTCAGAGGGGACCGTGCTTTTTCTGTGGCAGCTCCCAGGCTATGGAATGACCTTCCCTTGGGCATTAGACAGGCCTCTTCTCTTTGATTTTAAATCCCTTCTTAAGACCCATCTCTTTTCCTTGACTTTTGACACAATCTGAGACGTTGACTTTGTTTTACTTTCGTTAATTTTATTACTACTTTTCTATACCTTTTTGCTTATTACTTTATGATCGATCATTTTGTATCTTATGATTGTGTATAGCGCTTTGGTCCTGTGGGTGTTTAAAGTACTTTATAAATAAAATTGGTATGGTATTGTGGCCTGCTTGAGGTCATTTTGTAGGTTCTGGCAGTGCTCCTCCTGTTCCTCCTTGCACAAAGGCAGAGGTAGTGGTTCTGCTGCATGGTTGTTGCCCTCCTACAGCCTCCTCCACCTGTTGTCTATTCCATTTGCACAACAGCATAGAAAATTGATTGGCAATCAGTGTTGCTTCTTAAGTGGACAGTTTTTTTTGACAGAAGTGTGATTGACTTGAAGTTACATTGTTTAAGTGTTCCCTTTATTTTTTTGAGGAGACGAGAAGTCAGATTGTTATGCTTGGCCACTTCCACATGCTTTCATGCAGCAAAAACATTTTGATAACCTTTGATCCCCAATGGGTGAGGAGTATTCTGAGAGATTTTGAAGACTCTTAACTCTAAAACTGTTGGAGGAGTTCGCACAAATACGACATGAGCGAAAGGGACAAAATGGCAGCTTTGATTTAAAATGGCCGACTTCCTGTAGGGTTTATTACTTGTACTCCGAGATTGTTTTGTAGGTCCTGATAAGTTACATATGTGTACCGAATTTCATAATTTTAGGACAAAGCATGGCTTGGGGCTGATTGATTTAGGGCTGCTAGGTGGCGCTGTGGAGGAGATGGGGCCATGCCCACGAAATTCTTGGGTGAATTCCTGTGTGGGGTTGGACACATTGATTATCGGTGCAGATCCAATGATCTATGTGGAAATTAAAGCCAAACGTATGGCCATGGCGTGATGCCGCACTTCGCCTTGGCACCACTGCCACACTCCCCCAACGAAGACTATCTGTGCTCCCAACAAAGTAAGACCAACATGTTATCTGCTTTCTGACATGGTTTCAAGTTGATGAGGTCAACAGGGACCGAGACGGACCTTTCTAACCGAAAAAAGGGGCTTCCCGTTCCCAGGGAGCGTGGCTTTGATGATGTCATCATTTGACCACAAAGGATTGTTGGTTACCTGAGAAGGGATTAATAATACTAAGTTTGGTTAAATTTTTTTTTTTCTATGTGATTTTTGCAGATTAGAATTTTCTGAAAAATCAACTTTGAGCTCATGCCTCAGTATATACGAAAACGAAATTTTTTGATAACTTTTAATCTCTTATGCCTTAAGGACATAATGACCAAATTGAAGCCGATAGCTTAAGTGATGCTTCAGTGATGTCATCAGCTGACCAAATCAACCTCTCAAATAGTCATCCACGGCCAAACACACAAAGATCTGATGATGTATCAGAGAGACAGCCTTTTAAGTGTCCTAGGGGGTGTCGTTTTGCTATGGAAATACACCGCTTAGCCACACCCATAACGTCCAGCCAAATGTTTCTGTTCAGAACAGGATTTGGCATCAGCATGATCTGTTGGATCGCACTCTGCTTGATAGTTGAGTTAGAACAACTTCCTGTTTTAAGTGGGCATGGCTACAGTGATGTAATCTAGTGAGCACATGACTGTAGTGAGAACTTATGTGATATGACTCAGAAAGTTTGGTGCTGCTGTAACCAAGTGTGTTGAAGTTAATGCAGTTTTGTCTTTCATGGCGAGAAGTCAGATTTTGAGGCCTGGCCACGCCCACATGCGTTCATGCAGCACAAAGCTTTTGATAACTTGAAGCACCCTGGACCTCATTTTCCAAAATTATCGGTATTGCAGTTGTTGCCATTTTAGTTTGTACTCTGCTTGTCCGAACATCCGGGAAACTCAGGCGTTTGAGAAAAGCCCCATTCATTTCAACAGTATTCTTTTGATGACCTTTTGCAATTTATTTATACCTGTGTTTCCTCCTGTTGCTGTCTTGAGACATACCCCACATTAGGATGTGTGGATCTAAGGTTTCTTTTACAAGAAACAGGCTTATAAAATACAAGGCAGTTTTCTGAATTATTCATGAGGATTTTGCTGTATTATTGTATTTGTGAAAGAGCTGATGTGTATTTTTAATTGTATTTATTTTTTTGTATGTCCTTTAGACACTGCGAGGACTTTTTAGAGATAAAGGGTCCATTGAGTCTGTTCGATTTCGCTCTATGGTAAAAGAAATCAATTCTCATACTTGTGATATTCAGTGAAATTGTCACTTATTCTCTCATTAGAATTGTATTTTACTCATATTTTATTTTCATCACTGCAGGTCAGAGAAGATCCCTCCATGTCTCGCAAAGAAGCAACTATTAAGTAAATTTCTGAATAACACCGCTATAAAAAATATGAGCTAAGTTTTTGAAAAACTTTACAGCTTTATTAGTTCTACAGGCACTTTGAATTTTTATTTATGTAGTGTTGACAGTATGGTAAATTAGGAAACATTAAACGTAATTTGTGTCAGATTCTCCTTTAGAAATCTTCAAATAACATACCACATCGGGCTGACTTAGCATAAGCATAAAAGAGTAGGTTTTAGATTTCTAAAAAAAATATATTAACATAGCATATCTTACAGTTGTAAACACTGTTAGTGATCTTAAATGTGTAATATCACCAAAACAGGAAATCTGTTAGACTAGATGTAAGTCTTTCACCACCCAGAGGTTTTGTTCACTTTATAAACCCATTTCTATTTGATATACCATCTCTGGTATTTTCACAGAACCCCTTTATCTTTTCAAAATCATTTTGTTATGGATTTTTTGTGCTATTACACAATTTGTTTTTTTTTAAACAAGTTAAAAACAAACCACGAACTTGGAATTATTTAACTACCTGTTGTTCAGTAAACTTTTCTCCCATTTCCAGACGCAAAGTTCATCCCAAGAGGCAAAGTGTAAATGCTTATGTGGTGTTTAAAAATGAAGAGGGAGTTGCCAACGCTCTGGAGAGGTGACACTTTTCATAGGAGCATGAGGCTTAATTAGTGATGCTGAGTCAAAAGGGAATTTGAATGGTTAACTATCAACATGTAAACAGAGGGTTATTAATTTTTATCTTCACAGGAATGGCATGGAGATTGACAAAGGTTTTATTATCAGAGTGGACAGAGTGACTGACTATTCAGTAAGTTTTACCAACTTTACAGGTCACATACACACTTTGTGGGTCCGTTGACAACTGTTGAAAATTTGTTTTATCTTACAGCATGATCACAAACGCTCCATTTTTGTTGGGAATCTGGCATTTGGTAAGATGCTGTGCCAAACCAGATGTTGATACATCAATACAACATTATACTCATCTGTTGCATCTTTGTAGATATCAAGGAGTTGGCATTTCGAAGGCATTTTGAGAAGTGTGGAAAAGTAGAGGCAGTGCGACTAGTGCGAGACCCAAACTCTGGACTCGGAAAAGGATTTGGCTACATCCTATTTGAGGTGCAATGAAAAGCGTTCAATATAGAGCAACTATTAGGAAGGTTGTCTTGCCTTGATTTCAGATAGTGAATTTTGAGTTATTGTTACAAAGTTTCCTAATCAGTTTGATAATTAGCAGATTTTGAAAACAATGTTTTAAAGGTGTAAATATTTAAAAATAGTTTATTTGATGTTGTCCCTGATGCAGAGTGCTGACTCGGTAGAGATGGCGCTAGCACTGGATGGCTCAAAGCTGGAAAGTAGATCAATTCGTGTGAAGAGATCGCTGAAGCTGAAGAAAAAAAACAACAGCAAAGAAGTTCCGTGGAACTCCAGTCAGAATGTGTGGCAACTTTCAAGAGGGGTAGAGAAACCTGGTAAAGCAAATCACAAGTCAGGACCAAACAAGTTCTCCCTCTTTAAAGGAGAGATGGCGGATCCAAGCAAAAAAACAAAGAAAGCTCTTAAAAAGAGAGAAGAAAGATGCATCTAGTATCTACAAAATGAATTACTTAACATAATAGGATGTTATATCACATAATGGAATATTATGTTCAGTAAAAATTTGATTTTCTTTTTTATATATATATATATATATATATATATATATATATATATATATATATATATATATATATATATATATATATATTTTTTTTTTTTTTTTTTTTTTTTTTTTTTTTTGAAAGGGCATCAGTTTAAATGTCGGGTGTGCTTGAATAAAAACATTTTGGTCAATTGTATGCTTATATGTGATCATATGCTTGCAACGTAATTATGAGAGTTTAACAAGGTAGTGGGTAGTGCACAGTTCTCTTTAGGTCACGCAGTTTAATTATGGTTAAATGGGTTGAGATGTGCACTTTGGCTACACCATGACAATATAATAACTAGAATCGTTCAACTTCTGAAGAAGTTGAAGAAGGCGCCCGCCTGGTGGTGGGCATGACCGTCAAAGGCAAAGCTTCCGAGTTCCTTGGTCGTAGGCTCTCATCGCTTGGGGATTTTAAATCAAACCTTCTGAGTGAAAAGGATTTGTCTTCATCAAAACCTGCCGACAGGGAAAACTCTGCGTCTGCAGAGCTGCAAACTGCGTATTTCGATCTGAGACGCAGCTAATGAGCTAATTGGCGACAGCCGACGGTCAACGTTTCCCATTCATTTGCTACGGTAGTCCTAAACCACTACTGACATAATACACTTTTTGGCCACAAGCGTCATTTTGGGGGCGTTGTTTCCACCTCTTCTCTTAGAGCCGTTTTTAATAGAAAGAAGAAAAGGCAAAAATGGTCCAAACAAAAGGTTGTAACGTTTACATTTGTAACCTCTGCCTTACATAAACACTAGAATTAAATCTTAATAAATAAAAGTATAGACAATTATTTCAGTAACTCAATTCAGTAAGTGAAATACAATATATAAAGGGGTTGGACAATGAAACTGAAACACCTCTTATTTTAGTGTGGGAGGTTTCATGGCTAAATTGGACCAGCCTGGTGGCCAATCATCATTAATTGCACATTGAACCAATAAGAGCAGAGTGTGAAGGTCCAATTAGCAGGGTAAGAGCACAGTTTTGCTCAAAATATTGCAATGTACACAACATTATGGGTGACATGGGTGAGTTCAAAGGAGGACAAATTGTTGGTGCACATCTTGCTGGATGTGTCAAAACTTTCTTCAATTGAATAAAAACAAAACTGAAGTAATAATATTTGGACCAATAGAGGAGAGATCAAAAGTTAGCACACAGCTTCAGTCGCTTCATCTAGAAACCACTGATCAGGCCCGAAATCTGGTTGTAGTGATGGACTCAGACCTGAACCTCCAAAAGCATTTACAGACAGTGACAAGGTCGGCTTTCTATCACCTGAAGAATATTCCAGGATTAAAGGACTGATGTCTCAGCAGGATCTGGAAAAACTAATCTGCAGCTGATCCAGAACGCTGCTGCCCGTGTCCTCACTAAGACTAAGAAAGTAGAGAACATCACCCCAGTTCTAAAGTCCTTACACTGGCTCCCTGTATCTCAGAGAATAGACTTTAAAATACTTCTGTTAGTTTATAAATCCCTAAATGGCTTAGCACCTAAATACATTACAGACTTGTTATCAGTGTATCAACTTTCCAGACCACTAAGGTCTTCTGGCTCCAGCCTTCTCTGCATACCTAGAACCAGAACTAAACAAGGAGAAGCAGCATTTAGTTCCTATGCTCCGTTTATCTGGAACAAACTTCCAGAAAACTGTAAAAGTGCGGAAAGCCTGAGTTCTTTTAAATCAAGATTATAAACATTTGTTTAAAATTGCCTTTGACTGTTCTAGTTAAACTGTTTTACTGTTTTTAATGTTCTTCTTTGTTTCTACATTCTAGGTTGCTACACATAGCAGTGATCTCAAAACACCAATAATCCCACGTTTTCACTTGCACATTAATAAGTTATTGCTGATAAAAAATCTAAACTGTTGCGCTCCGGTCCGAGAGGTCACGTGATTCCATTTTTGCTGCTCAGCCAATCAGATCGCTGTATTGTCAGCTGAGTGCGTTCAATGTGTAAGGTGTTGTAAACATTTGTTTCCAGATGAAGAAAGCCCAATAATAGCATTTTCTGGCGCCAGTTGGCAAAGATCTTGATGGCAAGGAAAAAGAAATAGCCCAGACCATCCATCATCCATTTTCTAACACGTTTATCTCTGCTGGGTTCGGACCGGTGCCGATCTCCAGCTGTCAATGGGCGAGAGGCGGGGTAGACCCTGGACAGGTCGGCAGTCCATCACAGGGCAGAAATAGCCCAGACTTTTGCTCATTTTACTGTGATATCACCAAGACCTGCTGCGCTAGGATAGCACAGCCAAACGACTTATCCCCGGCAGAATTTGTATCCCCTGCATCGGGAGAGTGTTTGAAATCAATAAAACTTTTAACCTCCAGCTTTGTGAAGTCTAAATATTTTTAAACATCACATTCTAATAAAATGAAATAGCCCACATTCTTGAGTCTTGGCACATAAACACCACTTATAATCACAAACAACTGTAGAAAATTTGAAGCTGTTAGCTCTTTTAATGTTATATGTATCCCTGTTTACAGGTGAAAATATTTTGAAATTCAGCAATGTTTGTTTCGATGTAGTACCGTAGCATAGTTGACATCAAATAGAAAAAAGGAAAGAAAGGCATTATTCTGACTTTAATCTCAGAATTCTGACTTTTAACTGTGAATTCTGAGACTAAAATTCTGACATTAATCTTAGAATTATGAGAATAAAGTCAAAATTGAATAGACTACTAATACCTTTTTTCTATTTTCTAAAATGGCCTTAATCCTATTCCATACTACTCTGTATATAGTGTACATTTTCTGCAGGTGCTTCTTGTTATAAGAGGTGTCTATGTGCCAAAACTCAAGAATGTGGGCTACTGTTAGTCCATTTTGGAAGGGGATACATATTGTGGCAGGCTGGACCCGATATTTTTTGTATCCCCTTGTAACTTCTTCATTTAAAGAGCTAACAGCTTCAAATTTTCTACAGTGGTTTGTGATTATAGAAGGTGTTTATGTGCCAAGACTCAAGAATGTGGGCTACTGTTAGTCCATTTTGGAAGGGGATACATAATGTGGCAGGCTGACCCCGATATTTTTTGTATCCCCTTGTAACTTCTTCATTTAAAGAGCTAACAGCTTCAAATTTTCAGCAGGTGCTTGTTGTTATAAGAGGTGTTTATATGCCAAAAATCTAGAATGTGGGATACTGCTAATCCATTTTGGAAGGGGATACATATATGCTCAGCATGATAGTCTGTTTCCAGCATACATTTCTTGGCTGACTTTGTGCAAGATGAGGACAGCATTACTTACAAATCCAAAGATTGGGGCCTGCTCTGATGGTGCACGGGTAGATTTTATATATATATATATATATATATATATATATATATATATATATATATATAATATATATATATATATTATATATATTATATATATATAATATATATATATATTATATATATATATATGAGAGGCCTTAGTCCTCGACTTAGCCTGAGGTCCTTTACCGCATGTCTTCCTCCCTCTCATAACCCCTTTCCTGTCAGCCTACTTTGAAAAAATTAGCCAATAGAACCTCAAAATCCCAGTAAAAATGCAAGGATCAATTCTCACAACCTAAGGATAGGAGTTTAACTTATGAATATGAAGCTTCATGCATGCTCAGTATGAGGGATTGCTGCAAAGCCATCAACAATGCAGACGACTGTCCACTGTGGCTCTATGCTCTTTCAGGAGGAGTGAATGCTGCTTGGAGAGACTTGATGCAACCTGCTGGGTTTCCTTAGAGAGGAAAACTTTCAGACCAACCTGTCTGGTCAGCACATATAACAATTGGCTGCAGTGTTTGAAATCAATAAAACTTTCAATGTGAAGTCCAAATATTTTTTAAACATCCTATTCTAATAAAATTGTAATATATATATATATATATTGAAACTCCTCATATACTGTTCTTTTTTTTTAAGTGACACATCTTGTTTTCTTAATATGGTTCTTGGCTGAATTAAAATATCATTAGATCTGATCATTTTAACTTTATTCTGTGTTCATTTGATCACACTTGGAATCAGCTTTATATAATCAATTCATGCGGGTCTATCCACACAAAAAAAACGAACAAGTAGACAGCTGTGATGGACTCAGGAAGGTGGGTTTTTAGTTTCAGCAGACAGACATGCAACAATCTAATGACATTAAGCTAATACTTTCGTGACACATCTGGAGATGACCACAGAGCCGTTTACTTTATCAGAACGTGTTATACTGAGTGATCAGTCTAGTTTTAACCGACATAGCAATCCCTTACGATCGTACTAACAAGTGTTACGTTTTCAATTTTAACCCATTAACTGAACGATAATGTAACGGCACTATTCCTATATTTCGCTAAGAGAAATAAAACATCTTGATTTTCACGCCGAATTGGCTGGAAATGAGGCGGAGTTTACTGCGTTCAGCAAGCTGAATGCGCGCTCCCGACGCAGGGGATACAAATCCTGGCGGGGATACCTAGTTTGGCACGACAACTGTCGCCAGCTTACCTCAAGTTCTTTCTGTAAAACTGGCAGACCGTAGTAGTCATGTTTCCTCAGCCATGTCTTTCTCCAAATACGTCGTCGCCTTTTCTTTTTAGGGCTTTCTGTACACAAAATTGCACATATTGCCAACGCAGCGCGTTTCTCTCCGGTAATGTTTACAGTAGCCATCGACACTTCCATCTTCTTCTTCTTCTACAGTATGAGCACTCCGGTCGCGTCCGAGCGTTGCGCCGTACACAGATAGTGAGCGGTGAACTTTTAAACCCGCGGTTCCGTCGCACAGTTTGAGATGTATATAAGCACCACGACTGAAAAACTCGTACAGTGTATGCCCGGCTTAACACACTTACCATAACAGCTCCGCATCACCGTTTATGACAACAAACTTACACTTCTTCTTCTTCTGTTGTAAAAGTGGTGCGCCCTTCTTCTTCTTCGTGTTTTAATGGGTGCTGACCACATCCAAAAGGATCATTACCGCCCTCTAGTGGTGCGCTCTGTTCTTTATATTATCAGCAGCGCAACCAGCTACCGTAACACCTGTTAAATGTATCACTGTTATAGTTCCGAAGGTCCAGAAACTCATGTGTGCTATAGCGCAGCAACGCGGTGCAGTTTTGAAAGAAAAGATACCCAGTGTGGTGTTAGCTTTAGCCTAGCACGCACCCGCCTTCACGGTTCACAGGCTTTGTTTATTTTCCGGTCGCCGGCTGAGTTGCACTTCCGCCCGGCCGGGAGAAGTCGGCAGGATCCAGTGTTCTGGAGATCTCTAGGATGACGGGAATATCGGCGATAATAAATGTATCACTGTTATAGCTCCGAAGGTCCAGAAATTCATGTGTGCTATTGCGCAGCAACGCGGTGCAGTTTTGGAAGAAAAAGTCCAGTGAAAAATAGATTAAAAAAAACTTCAGGAAAACTTGTTTTTTGATGTGAGACGGTGCAGAGCTGAAAAGTCCATATTGCGCCTGCTAATGAGCAGTAGTTCTTGCTGTTGCAATTTATTCATCATTCATTCATTTATATCAGTTGTTCAAATTATTTATTTGTTACTTGTAAAATATATATATATATATATATATATATATATATATATATCCTGATCAAAATCTTAAGACCAGTCAAAAAATTGCAAGAATTTGCATTTTGCACTATTGGATCTTAAGAAGGTTCTAAGTAGAGCTTCACAATGTTAAAAGGACAAATCAGTGCAAGAGACAAGAACATTTGAGCAGGGAATTGTCTGAAAACTGCATTTATACTCAAACATGATTTTTTCAGCTGATCAAAAGTTTAAGACCATAGCTCAAAAAACCCCGAAAACCCCCCAAAACAGAAATCAAAATGTCAAAAAAAAAGGACTCAGTAATGAGTAGCTCCACCATTCTTGTTGATGACTTCAAACAATCGTTTAGGCATGCTCGATGCCAGTGTTTCCAGGAGGCTAGTGGGAACGTTGCTCCAAGTGTTGAAGATGGCTTCACGAAGGGCATCCATTGTCTGGAACTGATGTCCATTTTTGTAAACTTCCCTTGCCATCCATCCCCAAATGTTCTCAATTGGGTTTAGATCCGGGGAACATGCAGGATGGTCCAAAAGAGTTATGTTATTCTCTTGGGAGAACTCCTTTGTCAGGCGGGCATTGTGAACTGCAGCATTGTCCTGTTGAAAAACCCAATCATTACCACACAGACGAGGGCCCTCAGTCATGAGGGATGCCCGCTGCAACATCTCCACATAGCCAGCTGCTGTTTGACGCCCCTGCACAACCTGAAGCTCCATTGTTCCATTGAAGGAAAACGCACCCCAAATCATGATGGTGGCCCCACCACTGTGCCGTGTAGAAAACATCTCAGGTGGGATCTCCCTGTCATGCCAGTAACGTTGGAAGCCATCAGGACCATCAAGGTTAAATTTTTTCTCATCAGAGAAGACAACTTTCTTCCACCTTTCAATGTCCCATGTTTGGTGCATCCTTGCAAAGTCCAAACCGGCAATTCTGTGGCGTTGAAGAAGACGTGGCCTTTGAAGACGTTTTTTGTTTCTGAAGCCCTTCTCTCGCAGATGCCGTCTGATGGTTATTGGGCTGCAGTCAGCACCAGTAATGGCCTTAATTTGGGTAGAGGATCGTCCCGTGTCTTGACGGACAGCCAATTAGATCCTGCGGCTCAGAGCTGGTGAAATTTTTTGGGGTCTACCACTTGACTTTTTTGTTCCATAACCCTCAGGATCATTTAAAAAATACAAAATGACTGTCTTACTGCGTCCAACCTCAGCAGCGATGGCACGTTGTGAGAGGCCTTGCTTATGCAGCTCAACAATCCTACCACGTTCAAAGTTAGTGAGCTTTTTTGCTTTTGCCATCAGGAGGTCTTGACAGTGTAAAGACTTCACAGAAAATGACATGGAATCCAGATGTTTGCACAGCTTTTGGCTTTTAAAGACTATGGTCTTAAACTTTTGATCAGCTGAAAAAAATCATGTTTGAGTGTAAATGCAGTTTTCAGACAATTCCCTGCTCAAATGTTCTTGTCTCTTGCACTGATTTGTCCTTTTAACATTGTGAAGCTCTACTTAGAACCTTCTTAAGATCCAATAGTGCAAAATGCAAATTCTTGCAATTTTTTGACTGGTCTTAAGATTTTGATCAGGAGTGTATTGTGTACCCCCAGCGGGTTGCGAACCTGCGACCTTTGGTGCACCAGCCCAACACCTAAACCACTGTACCAAAAAATAGTGTCATGCTGTGCTCTGCATTATGGAGAGGTCAACTGTGTCTAGGAAGTGGTTTTGAGAAGTGGTTTTTGGTGGTTAATTTTGTCACCACGGTAACTTTAAATGGCGTCAAGTACAAATAGCACACTTCGCAGCGTCGAGACGCACGTTTTGATATATAGTCTGTGGGGGTACAGCCTACGGTTCGGGCTGTATTAACGGTGACGGAAGAATAAAAAGCATTAAAGAAACCCTTATTAGGTGCATAGCATAAGGCCTCCGCCATGCATTTTCAATGCATAGGCGGGCGCCTAATTATTTCTTTTTCAGCCATATTTATGTATTTGGATTCGTTGGTAAATTTCAAGGCCCGTATTCATTAAGGTTAAAAATAGCTCTCAGTGACATCATTTTACTTCGGTAAGATAAGTTATTCACAAAGCACCCAAGGCCTTAAGAGAGCTCCTAAATTAAAAACCATGTTAATGGTGAGAAGGACTTTAGTTGCATTCCATGCCTCAATAATATGAGCTGGAAATGGGGTAAACCTGTGTAAAAAGTGTTCCAGTTAACACAGTCGGGAATCCCAAAAAAAATTATTAGGATTCCAATATGGTGACTGCCAGAAAAGCTGATAGCTGTTTGGTTCATAGTTGCATACATGTGACATTGACTTTAGATACACTCTTACAACTATGTCACATAAAATAAACATTTTTATCATAGCTTACTGTTGTTGATGCGAGGAGCTGTCACATTGGATCAATACGATCTGGAGAAATAAACATAACCCTAAGTAAAATGTTTTCAATATTTTGTTGAGAATCCTTTGCAGGCAATGACTGGCTGAAGTCTGGAAACCATGGGCATCACCAAACGCTGGGTTTCCTCCTTTGTGATGCTTTGCCAGGCCTTTACTGCAGCGTGAGTGTGAACTCCTATCTACCAGACCCGACTTGGGGTTTGGAAGGGCTGAACAGCACTGGGTTACTTTACCAAAGGATTACGTGTGTGATTAAAGGTTGGTTGAAATGGTAGCATATAGCCAAGCAGATAAACTCAGAGCCAGCATTCAATTCAAGTGTATCATCCATAGAACAAGAGGTTGCCTTTAGAAAGCCCAGCCAATATCCCCCTCCAGAACAACTAAACAAACCGAAAACAGGTCAAATGTAAGAGCAAGAGAATGATGTGGAGTGATTGAAGGGGCAGAGCCAAGGAGAACTGAGACGTGACTGAATTCTCCCTTGCCGGACTGGACCATACACTCTGCCCTCTCTACTCCATCAAGGTCAATCATGAAAGAAAAGTGAGGAAAGGGAAAACAAGTAATGTGAATAATAAGAGAAGCTACACTGTAAAGTTTGTAATTGCTATTTAGGTTGTAGCTTAAGGTTTGAAAGTATAAAAAAATAAAATCCTAAATAGTGCTCATTACAATCTAGATGTCTTCCATTCAGGAAGCAGAGCCTGGGGACTCCGGGTCAGGTTCTCCCACCTCTGGTGCTGAGGTCACCGCGGTGGTTAAAAAGCTCCTCGATGGCCCCGGGAGTGGATGAGATTCGCCCTGAGTACCTTAAGGCTCTGGATGTTGTGGGGTTGTGTTGGTTAACGCGACTCTGAGACACTGCGTGGACATTCGGGGGCAGTTCCCCCGGATTGGCAGACTGGGGTGGTGGTCCCCCAATTTAAAAAGGGGGACCAGAGGGTGTGTTCAAACTACAGAGGAATCACACTCTTAAGCCTCCCTGCGTAAGGTCTATTCTGGGTTTCTGGAAAGAGGGTCCGTCAGATAGTTGAATCTCGGATTCAGGAAGAGCAGTGCGGTTTTTGTCCTGGCCGTGGAACACTGGATTAGCTCTACACCCTCAGCAGGATCCTGGAGGGTGCATGAGAGTTTCCCAACCAGTCTACATGTGCTTTGTGGATCTGGAGAAGGCATTCGACTGTGTCCCTCGGTGGGTCCTGTGGGGGGTACTCCGGGAGTATGGAGTACCGGGCCCTTTAATAAGGGCTGTTAGGTCTCTGTATGACTGGTGTCAGAGCCTGGTCCGCATTGCCGGCAGTAAGTCGGACTTGTTTCGAGTGGGAGTTGGACTCCGCCAAGGTTGCCCTTTGTCACAGATTCTGTTCATAACTTTTATGAACAGAATTTTTAGGCGCAGCCAAGGTGTTGCGGGGATCCATTTTAGTGCCCTTAGGATTGCGTCTCTGCTATTCGTGGACGACGTGGTTCTACTGGCTTCATCAGGGCGTGATCTACAGCTCTAACTGGAGCGGTTCGCAGCCGAGTGTAAAGCGGCCAGGATGAGGATCTGTGCCTCCAAATCCGAGACCATTGTCTTGAGCTGGAAAAGGGTAGAGTGCCTTCTCCGGGTTTGGGAGGGTGTACTGCCCTTAGTGGAGAAGTTTAAGTATGTTGGGGTCTTGTTCACGAATGAGGGGAAGATGGAGCGGGAGATCGACAGGCAGATTGGTGCGGTGTCTGCTGTGAAGCGGGCGCTGTACCGGTCCGTTGTGGTGAAGAGAGAGCTGAGCAAAAAGGTGAAGCTCTCTATTTACCGGTCGATCTACGTTCCTACCCTCATCTATGGTCATGAGCTTTGCGCCGTGACTGAAAGAATGAGATTCCGGATACAAGCGGCCAAAATGAGTTTTCTGTGTAGTGTGTCTGGGCTCTCCCTTAGAGAAAGGGTGAGGACTCAGAGTCAGAGTAGAGCCGCTGCTCCTCCACGTCGAGAGGAGCCAGTTGAGGTGGCTCGGGTATCTGGTTAGGATGCCTCCTGGACGCCTCCCTGTTGAGGTGTTCTGGGCACGTCCCACCGGGAGGAGGCCCAGGGGAAGACCCAGGACACGCTGGAGGGACTATGTTTCTTGGCTGGCCTGGGAACGCCTTGGGATTCCACCGGAGGAGCTGGCTCAAGTGGCTGGGGAGAGGGACTTCTGGGCCTCCCTACTGAAGCTGCTACCCCCGCGACCCGACACCGGATAAGCAGAAGATGATGGATGGATGGATGGATGGATGGATGGGCTGGACAGCCCTCCGACTCCACCTCCTCCGTCTCCTTCATCCACATCAACATCCCCACAGCATAGCTCCCCAGACAGTAACAAATTCTTCCCAGGGCCGTACCATCCTTCTTCACCAGCATTCGTCAACTCCTGCTTCTTCCAAAAGCGACAGCGGGAGTGAGAGTCTCCTGACAATGCTGCAGAGACGCTTTCCCGACTGGTCCAGGCCCTCCCCGGGTGCTAAGTGGGGTCTGGACTACTTCGTTTTATACAATAAGAATGCCAAGCTTCCTGCCGGTCTACGCTCCCCTCCTCGTCCCCAGCCGGAGATCAAGCAGGACTCACAGCTTCCAGCCGATCTTTCCCAGCCCGACATGGACTCACAGCTTCCACCCGCTCCAGCCTCCCCAGGCCCTTCCCAGCCCGGGATTCACGAGCACGACTCACAGCCTCCTACCACTCCAGACTCCCCCATCCCTTCCCAGCCGGAGATGGAGGAGTCACAACTTCCAGCCGGTCAAGGAGAGCCTCCTCATCGATTCCATTCAGCAGCTAGTAGCCACTCGCGACATTCGTCAAGACAGCAGCAGGGTAAGCACTGTATCACAGGGTTACGAATTAATCCTAACCAGACAGTTGTATAATCCTATTAATGACATGTATGAGCAGCTGGGTGGCAAAGACTCGGACATATTGAATCAACTTGAATCCATCACGCAGTACTGGCTGGGGTGTTGACACCAAAGCATGTACAGGGTTTCCGCGGGGCATTAAAAGTCATTAAAAGTCATTAAATGACATTTGTTAAAATTAAGGCCTTAATTAGCATTAAAAGTCATTAAATGTGATCA
>CM073123.1:57453274-57508274 GCA_037039145.1 Fundulus diaphanus
GGCTTCCAGAAGTGACCATACGGAGGGAATTTAAAATATGTGGTCAGATAGGGGAGAAGGGTCAGAAATACAGGCTCTCATACACAAACTTAATGCATCAGATTCAGAGAGGCCTGAGTAAAGGACAAAGTGAGGCTGAAGTAATAGAAGCTGTAATAAAATCAATCAGCCCCGGTTTAAGCATTCGTGACATGCTTGAAATAAAACGTGATCTCACCTTGTCCCAGCTCAAAGCAATTTAAAGGGACACTTAAAAGAGGATAGCTCTACGTCGTGAATCCCCCCAAAATTTCCTCTTTAGGGCAATTGAACTGAAAGAGAGGCTGCTGATTGCTTCAAGAGAAGTCGACAGCACCTACTTCATTCAGAGAAAATTCCTGAGTCAGTACTGGACTGTTGAGTGACAACATAAAGTTTCAGCTAAAGCCTTACCTTGATAATCAAACTGTGACAGTCAGCCTTTGACAGGTGAGACTCTTATTGAAAAGATGAATGAGGCTGCAAATGTGGAATCAGACCGACAGTCCAAACAGAGGAAAAGCTACAACACCAAAATTCCAAAAATTAACCAGCTACAAACATAAATGCAGATCAGGCAGCAAAACCAGGCTGGACCAACGGCAGTTTGGCAATCCAAGAACAGTCAGCTGAAGTGGTGAAGCCGAAAACCCATAACACATCTGCACCCATCAGTTAAAGGGAGTCAGACCTGTGTGAAACAGTAAGACTGCTTAGAGAAGAGATTGCTGAAATGAAAAAAAAGCATGACCAGCTTTCAGCCTACTCACCAAGCAAGAAGGAATGTTAAAAGGTGATGCAAAGGATGTGAAGAGCACAACATAAGGGATCAATGTGAGCATTGTTTTAAGTGTGGACAGTTGAGACACTTGTCTAGGGGCTGCAGGGGGCCAAAAAGGCTGACTGTAAAACCTGGCATGAATGTGAATATGCTAACCTCCACACATTCACAATAAAACACAGTACTCCAAGGAGAAGCTGAGGAAAAGGTGTATGAGCGACTCTGTGAACGGATTAGACAGCTGGAGGCGCAAGTGGAAAGGGATGAGAAAGAAAAAAAAGTCGTAGGTTCCACTTATGCCAATCACCTCACCATACATCATCACACTATGCGGAGGGCTCTAATAGGAAATACGTGCATAGTGGACTGCGCATTTGAAGATGTGCCAACCAAGGCGTTGTGGAATACCGGCTCACAGGTCACCATCATAAATGAAAGCTTGAGGAGATCCCACCTTCCCCACATCAAGTTACGCAACACAGGTGAGCTCCTAGAGGAGGGAGAGACTTTGGTTGGGAGAGCAACAAACCAGACTCCCATTCCCTTTGCAGGTTGGGTTGTAGTAAAATTCAAACTAGGATCAAAGGGAGGCCTGAATCCAGAACTGCTTTTGCCAGTGCTCGTCTCTAATGAGCCTGGAATAATTGGCTAAAGTGTCATTGAACATTTAGTAAAGAATGACATGGAGCATGCAGAGATTAGGAAATATCTGTGCAGAAGTTGGGAAAACATCTGAGGTCTTTTTGATCTTGGCAGCGAGGTAACGGGAGCAAAAGGCCAGGACATGACATTCCCGGTCATGTCAACTATTAAGATAAAGTTATCTGTTTTCAACGTTTGTTGAACTGTTCCCAGAAATAAGACTATGTCTGCCAAAAAAGGCTGCAAGCACGTGGACACTATTAGGTTGCAACACACACCAATGGACACACGGATTCTTATTGTAACGCACACACATCTGTGGGCTATAAAAAGGCATGTCCAGTGTATGTAATCAGAACTCTTTGCTCACACCCGTTGTATGTGTGAGTTTGGAAATAAAAGGAGTTCTCCGTTGGCAAAGCAGAGAAACCTCATCTCCCCGAGTCTTCTTTCTTTTTTAAGGTTCAATAGTTAAATAATCTATCACATAATTGATGAAGCCCGACGTGAAAAAAGGGAGATCCTCTTCCCGAGGCCGTGTAGTGCCCTCGGCGCGAGCTGGCCACTTGTGCCAGGGCAAACAGACGCGGAGAAGGACGGATGGTGAGTGTAAATGTTTTTTTATACTACTCTCTATCTTTCTCTGCTTGTTAATGACAAAACTGCCGCTTGTGAGGTTTGATTTGGGAAGAGTGTTTTGTGATTGTTTGACAATTAGGGAGAGGTCGTTCCTCTATCTTGCCATCTGTCATTATTTCCCACATGAGGAAATAAGAGTTGTCTTAAACATACAAAAAGATGCGGAATGGTATGGAATTCCAACACAATAGACTACACGCGACAACTTAAAAGGAAGTGATTTGTTTACTCCAAGCCGCTTGAATCGGACGCCCCATTAAAATGCTAGGGTGACACCGAATATTGAATGGATCTGACCTTTGTGGTCTAGCTGAAGTTCGTCTAATATATATAACTTTTTAGAATAAAAAAATCATTGTGGGAGGTTGATTTTAGAAACGTCCGGCTTGTCGGAGTCTTTTAGGGCGTGGCCCTGTTAATAAAAGCGCTTTGAAGAAGAGAAATAAGGCATTTTTTTTGGATCATCCGTGTGAATCCAATAAAATATGTGGCCTTAAAGAGTTAACTGCAGTCTGGTTAGTTTGAGTACTCCAGTTTAGGTAAACGAGGTGAAAGAGCCTCCTATCAAATTTGAAACAGAAGGCCTGTTCTGGAGCACGTGAAATATAAACGTTTATTTTTACTTTTTTTGCTACGGGTCCAATAAATATGATTTAAATTGTATGTGCGCACAGTAAAAATCCAGGAATATTGGGCATCTGGATCATTAGAAAAACCCACTAAGTTCCCAGGAGAGTGAGAAAGTGGAAAGTGAGAAAGTGAGATGAGAGGAGTGATTCAGAAATCAGTGATTGAGAAAAAGAGTGATTGAGATGTGTTATGTGACAGACGTCTACGTGTGAGTTTAAATTATGAGAGCTCTGTTGTTTGACTAATACGCGTGTATGAAACTGAGTTTTGTTTGCTGTTGCTTTGTTTTCTCTTCTAAGTCCCATTGTCAGAAGTAAAGGTAAAGTTTGTCAAATTTGATGAGGTAAAAAAGTGCATGAAAACTTTATTTTTTGTAAGGAAATCTTGGTGGACCAAGGTGTGTATACTTATTGAAGCTGCTGTGTTGAAAGGGTGTGGGTGCAGATACTTAAACTTTGTGGTTGAAGGTTGGACAATTGTGCAATTGTGAATAATTGTGCGGTGGTTTCGCTGGTGCGAAAACTTTTGGCAATGGCATCTGCCTGTTCCTGACTGTGTTCTATTATTCCAAAAAAAAAAAAAAGAACACACATACAAACTGTGTGCGAGTGTTGGCCGGTGCGAAAACTTTCAACAGTAAGATCTGCGAGCTTGCCTGTTTTTTTACCTGTCAGTGAGGAAAAGTAAGCACCCTGGGTTATTTTTAGTCAGTGGCTCTTGCCAAAACATACACAGCTCTCCCCCGCCCAAGGAGGAATCATACACACACAGTTCTCCCCCTCCCTTTGCTTTAGCTGAGATAGAGCACGGGGCGCAGCCCCGCCCGGAGGAGAGCACACGAATCTCTGAAAGGAAACAGTTTATCAGTCTGTAGGGATTTCTTGATTCTGCGAGAGAAGTTAACCCGGTGGTACCTATTAATTTTGGTTTTCTTAATTTGGTTTAACTAAACTAATACAGAGCAAAATGGCAAACATTCCTATCATTATTATTGGGTTAAAACACCCTGAATATGCTTAAAAAATTCCAAAGATCTCTAAAAAGTGGAACGAAAGGACACAGAAGTTTAACTCGCCCTGGCCTGAAACAGGCAGTTTGACACGTCTCTTTGTGAGCAAATGGAAGTCAGAATCATGGATTACAAGGCAAATAATAATACTAAAAAGAGAAAGGAAAAACGTGAGCTTGAGCTAAAGATTCTAAACTTTTTCAAGGAGGAAGGTCAGGCTTATAGAAGTGCATTAAAACGGAAACTTATGGAAATTAAACAGCAGTCTGCAAATGGTAAGGCAGAAAATTCAAAAGCTGCGGGACTCTATCCATCTCTATCTGGCACAGTTAACATAATGGGAGATTTCCAGTACAAGAACAATGATTGTCTGATCATAGATGCAATAAATGAAGGAGATAGAACTGAAGGGGCTGGAAGCGAAAACGGTTCCACAGAACATAAAGAGACAAAAATGATCACGCCTTAGTAAATATATATTCGGCTATGCATAAGTCAGGATCTCCAGCTGCTTCAGTTGCAATACATCAGAATAATGCAGGCTCAATGAACTCAGATTCCCCTGTAAACGCGGAGAATCTGGCACCTAAGAATTGCAGTACTGTTAGGAAAATGTGAATGTAATCATTTTATTTCTATCAAGTTACAGGTATTTGGTTTGTTTAAGAATTTGCTTTCAGGAAGGTTTTGTTGTATTTACCCCTAGGCAGGAATAACAAATGGTTCTCTAAGGAATGTCTCCCTTATCCGGCTGTGCATGAAGCTGGTGAGAAATCACCATCTGCAATTCCAATTGTTTCCTTCTTTGGTTTTAACCTCCTGACCGTTTTTAACCCCCACGCTGTAAATTCCTGAAACCTTCTTACCCATTCCTCCTGACCCAACCCTCCTGACCCCCTCTTTGATGTGTGATAATAAAGGCAGAAGGACAGACATGACTCGGCGCAGACGTTCCTAAACTTTAAGGGAGTGTAGTTCTCAGTTTGGGTATCCTCTGTCCTTTTCTATAGAAATGTCTAAAACTTGTGTTGTGTGGTTTTCATTCTAGGATAAAAGGGGTTATCTTTAATAACCCTATCAAGTACCACAAAGAAAACATCTGGGAATCTGAAAAGGTCGTCGACTCTGAAGCCTATGGGTGGAGTGGATTGTTATGCAGACTACGCCGCGAAGCAAAAGGGTGATTCATTTTGCGTAAACCTAGATCACGAAGGGTTAGATTTGCAAAGAGAAATTGATCGCACCATAATTGAAGAGTTAGAACAGGAAATCGACGAGCAAGCCATAAGACAAAATATTATACCAGAAAATGCCAGCGAGCTCTTAGTGGCAAATCCACTTACAGCAGAACAAGAGGCAGTAAAATGCCCTAGAGGAGGAACACGAGCAACTACTGGCAGGAGAAGTGATTATGATTTGAGATACAGACCCAACATACATTCACCTGACAGGTACACAGATAACAAGCAGTTACCCATACTTGTAAAAGGGAATATTGCTCATTATGTCCCATGGACTTCTCAAGACTTAGTCGGCCTGGTAGCAAGATTGCCAGACATAAATGAGGGTGCCAGCAAGGGGATAAAGGGGGTTGAAGAAGAATCTGTGGTGAAAATGCTAGCTCTCGGCGATATAAAGGCTGTTTTTGCACAGTGCATGGGAACACCTGCTATAGAAAACGTCTTAAAGGAACGTTTTGCGTGGATGCTCCAACAGAGAGCGGATGGAATCGGATTAAATTTATTTCGCACAGCACTGTGGGAAGCGCTGCGAAAAGAGAACCCGACTAAGATTGATCCTAAGGCATTAAGAGGATATCCTATTGATGCCACAGAAAATCCAGCCTCTTATATTGCAAAGCAGCTAAAAAGAAGCAGGCTTGAAGATGTGGTGGCTCTGGCGTCAATGCCTCACAGAGAGTTCCGTGACCATGTGATGCATGCAGTGGAGAAATACAGAAGAGAAGAAATGAAGATTGCAGAAGAAGATAAAAACATACAAAGAAAACTGGCACAAATGCAGCTTGGAGAACTGTCAGGAAAAAACAAAGCCAAAACCCAAGCTACAATGATTAAAGTGACTGAAAATGTAACCTCACCTCAAGGTTGTTCAGAACCTGTATCTGATGTAACAAATCAAGCACAAAGGAGTTTTCTGGCTCCTCAACCCACCCAGCTGCAACAACCAGTGGTTAACGTCTATCCTCAAGCATTTAACTCACAGCCATATGGGCCTCGTGGACGACAGCAAAGAGGTCCCGCCTGGACTAACAGAGGCAGGCCTGGTGCACCTGGAATAATGGGAGCATGTTGGACATGCAATGAACTTGGACATCGTGCCGAGCATTGCCCAAGAGGCAACAACACCGCAGTACCGCAGGCAATTGTGTGGCCGGTTCCGTCCAGGTCCAACAGGACGTCCTGTGAACCCACCAAATTTTGGTTACTAGGGGGGCCCAGAGAACCTTACAGGGGAGAACCAGTGCCCGATCGTCAGCGAGGGTGCTGAAAATGAACCTATGTTAAAAATTCTAATTGAAGAAAAAGAAACACCGATGCTGGTCGATACAGGAGCAGCTTACACGTGTGTAAATCCAAATTATGCAAAGCACCTCCCCATGTCTGATAAATTCTTTTCAACAGTAGGGTTCTCGGGAATAAGACAGCTAATACAAATGACAGCTCCTGTACGACTGGCAACTGATGAGGATGAGATAAAAATACCAATCCTTGTCTCCGATCAAACACCAATTAACCTGTTGGGAAGAGATGCATTGTGCAAGATGAAATAAAAAATTTGGTGTTCACCTCAGGGTTTGTATGTTGACAAAACAGGTCTGGATTTTCAAATGTACATGCAAACACATGAAGCTAATGTTTATTGGCTAGGAGACATTTCGGGCCCAATTGAAGATGTAGTCACTAAATGGGGCCGGTACATTAAAGCTCAAATTTCAGAAGCCAGAAAACCTTTTCTAGATTACCACTGCACCATGTTCTATGACATTTCAAAGAGCATGGAGTTTGAAGAAAAATGGGACAGTTCTACAAAAGACAGAACTGTAAATCTTGAAACACAATGCATTGTTATTGGAAACCAAGGCGCAGCTTTAAATGTGAAACAAAATGATTTCATTTCAGAGTGGTACAATGTTCCAGAATCAGTACCACACATAACATTGTTTGTAAATAAAGGATTTCATGCAAAAGATCTGGGACCAATGATGAAACTTGCAACCAAAGCAACATGTGAAGAAACAGATAAACCATTAATTTCACAATCAAGTGATGGAACAATGATCAAGATCCTATGTGAAGCAACAATGACAGCGAAACCACAAGTGGTGACAGTGCCTGTTGATCTAAAAGATCAGTCTGAGGAAGATGGTTCCTCTGAAGATCAACCATTAATGCACGAAATGCTGTAAAATGTCTCTGAGCACTTATGGTCCAAACATGACACAGATGTGGGCTTAGTAAAATCTGCAGAGCCGGTCTCAGTTCAAATAAAACCAAATGCACGGTTTCCTTTTCGCCAGCAATACCCATTAAAACCAGAAGCAGAACAAGGCATTCAGAAAACGATTGACGGATTGATGCAAGCAGGTGTGCTGGTGGAAGTAGAAAGTCAATGCAACACTCCAATATTTCCAGTTCTGAAAGCAGATAAAAACAAATACCGTCTTGTTCATGACTTAAGAGAAATAAACAAGATTATAGTAGACGCAGAATCGGATGTGCCAAATCCAAACACTCTTTTAAATTCAATACCATCAGGAGCACGTTTTTTCACCGTGATTGATCTCTGTTCAGCATTTTTCAGTATTCCGTTAGCGGAAGAGTCGCAACATTTATTCGCATTTACCTACAGAGGTAAAAAGCTCAGTTATACCCTCAAGGGTTTAAACTCAGCCCGCACATATTTAATCAGGTGCTAAGAAATTATTTGGAAGGACTCAATTTAACCGGAACTGTGTTACAGTATGTGGATGATTTGTTAATCTGCGGAAACACACTAGATGACTGTCATCAAGACTCAATCAAAGTTCTACAAAGATTAGCAGAGGGAGGACACAACGTCTCCAAACAAAAACTACAGTATTGTCAACCACAGGTAAATTACCTAGGAAGACAAATATCACAAGGAACAGTTGGCATTTCACCTTCTCAACTGGAAGGTGTCAGCAAAGCTCCAAGTGCACGGACAGTCGGCGAAATGATGACATTCTTGATCACAAAGCGGACATTTAGTTGCACCAGTAGCATTGCTGACAATGTTGATCTCAGAAGCCCATGGTTTGGATCACTGTGGAAGAGGGAAAGTGATGGAGAAGTTGAAAAGGCAAGGTTATTGGTCACCTTACAGTAAGCAATGGTGGATGAAATCTTGAGCCAATGTGAAATATGTGCAGAAAACAATGTTCGAAAAGGCATAAAATCACAGATTGGAAATATTCCTGTCCCCGAGGGACCCTTTAAACATCTTGTGATAGATTATGTTGACATGATAAAGCCAGTAGAAGGGAAAAGATACATGCTGGTGGTGATCGATCGGTTCAGCCGATGGGTTGAAGCAGTCCCATCAAAGACTTTGGGAGCTGATACAGTGATTAAGTTTCTGACAAGAGAGGTGATTCTGAGATTTGGCATCCCATCAGAAATCAGTTCAGATAATGGTTCAGCATTTATTCAAAAGGTGTTGAAAGGTGTTTAGTCAAAGCTAGGAATTAAACAACGTTTTTGAGCAGTCTGCCACCCACAAAGTCAAGGCATTGTGGATAGAATCAATGGGACTTTGAAAGCTAAGCTGAATAAAATCTGTGCTTCTACTAAACTAAACTGGGTTGATGCTTTGCCGCTTGCGCTAATGAGCTATCGCATGCAGTTGCACCAAAGCACACATTTAACCCCGCATGAAATGCTAACAGGCAGAACAATGCCAGTGCCTGAATGGAGGTTTCCATTCAAAGGCCCGGCACTTGAACAGCTACAAACAGAATTGAAAGCATATATGGACCAACTAACTGCTATCCATAGAGCTATCTATCTGCAGGAAAAAGCCAGACGTTCCTGTCCACAGTCGTTGGTGAAGAACAACTAAGAGAAAAAACAAAAAGGGCGCGTTAGAAAAGAGAGACCCATGCTGAATTCAAATGGAAAGCAACGGTAAACGATACAGGATTTCGTAGAAAATTAGATACAGAGTTTGAGGTGAACATTTATTACAATGATCAAAAATTGTGTGGAAAAAGTGTCAAACAGGAATATACAGAATATGGGATAAACCAGTGCTCACTTATTCTGTACATAAAGGACGATGGTTTTGAGGTAGAAATAAGAATAGAATCCCACAGGGATCCCGAGGACAATTACAAATATGACTTAACAATGAAGAATCTAGAAAATCCCAATGTGATATTGGGAAATGGTGATTTAGAACGAATAGTAAACAAGGAGTTAACTGCTACAGTTGCTGACCGAATTAGGATACATGTGGAACCAGACAGTGATAAATATGACTTGGTTGAAAGAAACGTGATTATCTCTAGATTACTGCAAAAAGGTGACAGACGAAGGATGTGTAATTCACATACTAATGTAAGCCATCAATTATCAAGTCAAAATCAAGAAAACATTAATTGTAAAATGACTGTTTGCAATGCAGATTGCGGTTGGATTATTGAATCACATGTAATAGCTTTCCGGATTGACAAAACATAAGAGTTGAAATTCGAAGACGTCACCTCGAGTGGAAAAGTAGATTCAACTGTATTATGGAACTTACCACGTAAAGAGGCGCTACCAGAAGAAGTAAATTGTTTTCCCCCTAACAAAAATGACTACTAGAACTACAGTAGAAGTGAAGAAAACGACCGTCCCTAGTGAAAATGTGACTTTACCTACTACAGTCACCAAATCAGGACTAAATAAATCAATAACTTTAATGGAAAAGACATTAACGGTCACATCAGCATCTAAAATTTTAAATAGCACAATTTTAACAAATAATGGTAAAATTACAAAGGTAAATACAAGTAAAAAGGAAGTGCAACCTACAGAGGTTGCTAGCGACTTAGAAAACGCAAAACCTACGGTGATTCGACCTGAAAACATTATAACTGAACCTCCAACAACCGTTATAACTAAAACAAATCCGCAGACAGTGGTTTCAAATACAATTAAAACCACAAAGGAAGTTTTAAATACTACTAAACCCTCATTAATAAGATTAATTACAACAATAATGACTAATATGAGTAAACACCAGATTCGCTGTACCGATCCGTTGTGGTGAAGAGAGAGCTGAGCCAAAAGGCGAAGCTCTCGATTTACCGGTCGATCTACGTTCCTACCCTCATCTATGGTCACGAGCTTTGGGTCGTGACCGAAAGAACGAGATCCCGGATACAAGCGGCTGAAATGAGTTTTCTCCGTAGTGTGTCTGGGCTCTCCCTTAGAGATAGGGTGAGGAGCTCAGTCATCCGGGGAGGACTCAGAGTAGAGCCGCTGCTCCTCCATGTCGAGAGGAGCCAGTTGAGGTGGCTCGGGCATCTGGTCAGGATGCCTCCTGGACGCCTCCCTGGAGAGGTGTTCCGGGCACGTCCCACCGGGAGGGGACCCAGGGGAAGACCCAGGACACGCTGGAGGGACTATGTCTCCCGGCTGGCCTGGGAACGCCTTGGGATTCCTCCTGAGGAGCTGGCCCAAGTGGCTGGGGAGAGGGACGTCTGGGCCTCCCTACTGAAGCTGCTACCCCCGCGACCCGACCCCGGATAAGCGGAAGACAACGGACGGACGGACGGACGGACCAGATTCCAAACCGTACTACAACAGCAACCCAGCCGGTTGAGGTAACATCAGACCAGGACAACAACCTAATCTTATAATTCACAAAACCAAATCCAAAACAGTATGGATGCTCTAAAAAGGAAGGATGTGAAGATTTCTCTGAAGGTTTAGATCAATTTTATGAAAAACGGCATCCAAAAGTAGCTACGCCAAGAGCAATAAATAAATTACAGGATATTAAATGGCATGTAACCAGACCAAGGGGTGATCCATTATGGCAAAGAGCCATACGTAATACATGGTATAGCTGGTCATGGTACACAGCAAGAGAGTTAACCAAAAATGACTGCTTAATCTGTACTGTTGCTCCAGGAGCAGTTCCTATGGTCATTCCAGAAAAATACACATCAGAAAAATGTGCAGTTGTACAACGTGAAAAATGTAGGAATGGTGAGTTCATTTCAAGAGAAGATGCAGTGTCATTTTTTAAATAACCTATGTGTGGTCTGAGTTGCAGACTCTTATATGGCTCAAGAGACTCTCATCAATACTTAGAAAAATGGAAAGGGTATAAATTAGAATCATTGTGTGCAGAATTTAACATCAGTACTATAGATAATGTTCCACCCACCGATTATGAAATAGATTATGACGCAGAGTACGAATGTTTCGTCAGTGGAGGTTTTGAGGACAATGAAGGAATTAATGTAGGAAACACCATTGTAAAATGTAAAGTAACCTGGGTGTTATCTTGGTTTAAGCATACAAATGTAACACCAGTGTTTGCTACAAAGCCCGTATGGTTTGAAAATCCAGATTTTATAGAAGAGGACTGTCAAAATATAACTATGACTATTCCCAAACTTTTCTTTTTAGGAGATCAAACGTATCCAGTGGTAGACAGTTACTGGATGTGTGGTGACGACATGCTAGTGAACACCTTACCACTTAAGTGGGTAGGGCTCTGTGCATTAGTACGAATGAAAGTACCGATAACTTTAGTGTATGAAGGGGTAAAAGAATTAGCTCAGATTGAAATAGGTAAAACTAGGTCTCGTCGGAGTCTAAGCGATTACGGACTAAATGAAGGAGTTTATTTAAGTCTTATTGGTCAACCAAGAGGAATTCCAGATGAATTCAAAGCACAACATTAAATTAAAGCATGAGGCATCCAACCATGATCGGTGGGACCCCCCAGTGCCCATTGACCCCCTGACTCCTGAGCAGCAAGATGATGTAAGGAGGATGCTTCACGAGGAGCGTAATGCAATTTCTAAGAATCAGCATGATGTGGGGTGCATCCCATCCCTGCAGCTAAAAATCAGGCTGAGCGACACAACCCAGTAAGGTGGACTTATACATCTGTCCCCAACCGCTTCTTAAGGAGGTGAAGGAATATCTGGAAGACCTGCTGAACAGATGTTGGATTCAAAAGTCCCAATCTCCATATTCATCACCCGTAGTTTGTGTGTGCAAGAAAGATGGGAACCTCCGCTTGTGTGTGGATTATCGTGAGCTGACCCGGAAATCCATTCGGATCATCGCCCCATTCCTCGGGTGCAGGATATGCTTAATAACCTGAGTGGAAGTGCATGGTTCTCTGTCTTGGACCAGGGCAAGGCATACCATCAGGGTTTCCTGGAGGAGAGTAGCAGACCACTGACCGCATTCATAACACCTTGGGGTTTATATGAGTGGATCAGGATTCCCTTTGGCCTGTCCTCAGCTCCTGCAGAGTTCCAGCGCAGTATGGAGGAGTGCCTCGCAGGTCTTCAGGATGAAGCATCTCAGCCATATTGGGATGAAAATCTAGTCCATAGCCAGTCATTTGAGAACCACCTACGCAACATGAGGGAGGTGCTGCACCATTATCAGACTGATGGAGTGAAACTAACGCCAAGAAAATGTGAAAGTTTCAAAGACAAGGTGAAGTTTCTGGGAAAGATTGTATCCAAGGATGGCTACTGCATGGGTCCTGTTGAGATTGCACCCGTACAAGCAGTCAAAGAGACCACATAATTGTTGGGCTTCCTATCATATTATCGTCCATATATTCCCAACTTCACACACACGGCTAAGCCCCTGCACAGCCTGTTGTCCACAGAAAAGAAACCTGGAAAGGTAGTGAGAGGAGGAGGGTCAAAAACAAACAAGGGGGAAACCCAAAAGCTCAGACCAGCTTCACTCAAGCCATCCAATCGAATGGACAAAACATCATAAGGATGTTCCCTGCCAGCTGTTGGAGTATTTGCTGTCTCCTCCTCTATTAGGTTACCCTGACTTTGAGAAACCATTTGTATTGCACTGCGATGCTTTCCAAGAAGGCCTCTGTGCAGTATTGTACCAGAGACAACAAGGCAAACTTGTGGTCATAGGTTATGGGTCAAGAACACTAATTTCCCCAGAAAAGAATTACCACCTCCATTCTGGGAAGTTAGAGTTCTTAGCAATGAAGTAGGCAATCTGTTAACGATTCAGAGAGTGCCTTTATTATGCACCCTCCTTTGTCGTCTATACCGACAATAACCCTAAACGCCACCACACACTGTTGGATAGCCGAATTAGCAGAGTTTAACTTCTCCATCAAGTATCGACCGGGGAAAGTTAATGGGGACGCAGACGGGCTGTCTAGGATGTCCCTGGACATGGAGTAGTACATGCGGACATTTGCATGTATTGCAGGAGATGGAGCCACAGGTAATTTCGTCTGTCACACAATCAGTCCAGCTAATGTGACCTCAGGTACGGTTTCTAAACACTCAACTCTCTTGGTACCAGACCACAAAGAAAGGTTGCAAGGATTAACAGAGGCACAGGTTCAAATTGAATACACTTTATTGGTTTTAAGACAATGGGAACAATTTACATGTTTTATCATGCAGGGAAGAATAACCACCTTAAACGTAGGAGCCTATGCTGGCCTGGAATCCTGATAGCTGAGAGGAATAGTTAAAAACCCCAATTGAATTAACTAGACCATTTGGAGGAGAACTACTAAAGAAAACAAACAAAATACACCTTGGTGTCTCCCAACAAAAACACACTCACGACACAAACCCTAGTGCATACAACACAAAAGAAAAGAACTCTCCTCCCACTAGTCCCCTCAATCCAAACTAAATAAAACCGGCACAGGACCCAGGGACAGCATAGGACCTCAGGTGGGATAAAACCAGCCCGGGGAGCTAAACAATAAAAACGTTCCCCTGCGTTTTGTTAAAACTAGGAATAAATAGCTCAAATAGAGTCCAAGCAGTGATTAAAACAGTAAATAAAACAACTGAAACAGTAGCAGGCCAACCTCTCCAAGGTGGAACCCAGTCCACGGCAGTCTGTGCGTCTCTATTACCGCATTGCCTAAAATGATCAAAACAAAAAGGGCTCAACCAAATCATCCTGCAGCAACCTCACTCTCAGTAGTAAACATACCTTTGCAGGAATCCTTGCCTCAGATCTGATCTCCTCACCAAACTACCCCCCTTTAAATGGAACAGCTGATTACCTGCCTCATTAACTACCAGCTGTGTGCCGTCGAAGCATCCTCCATATATGGGCAGAAGGAAAAGTATGCAGCACCATGCTTCAGGGCCAAAGTGCCCCGGCTACACTAACATCCCATGATCAAGGGCCGTGGTTGTGTCCTGCAGTCATAATGGCAGCCTGCAATAATGAAGAACAGGAACACATAACACCATCAGTGGCCAAAATATCAGCAAAGGACCTCAGTAAAGCACAGGAAGAGGATTCAATGATTGGAAATTTGCGTGAGTTTGTGATGAGAAAACATTGGCCCCAGCATGCCAAAAGAAATTGGGGTGATGGTATCTCTGTATTCGCTAGAGTAAGAAACAAACTGTGTGTCAATGAAGATGGCTTCCTTTTTAGGAAGTCCTCCAGTCGAGTTCAACGTGTGCTGTCCAAGGTGTTCCACCAGCTAATATATAAAGAACTGCATGAGGAAATGGGACAGCTTGGAGTGGAAAGAACATTGAACTTAATCCGTGACCGATTTTACTGGCCATATATGAAGAGGGATGTGGAACACTATGTGAAAAAAGTTTGTAGTTGCCTGATGCGGGAGCATCCAAATAGGATAACAAGAGCACCGCTGGTTTATATTGTTACCACTCACCCATTCGAGATGGTCTCCATTGACTTCCTTCATTTGAGCTTTGCTCAAGCATATGCATGCACAAACAAATCAGCAAAGACTGCTGCAGAAAAGATCTTTGGAGACTTTGCCCTAAAGTTTGGATTTCCAGCTTGATGTTTGGGTTAACTCCAACTGATCAGGGCATTTCCCACAGTGATTATGCCAGAAAATGGAGAAAAAGGATGCAAGAAGCTTACAAGTTGGCTTCTGAGACAGCACAGAAGGAGCAGAACAGGGCAAAGATGGGGTACAACCAGAGAATTCATGAAGTGGAATTGCAGCCAGGATCTAGGGCCTTGGTACAGAATTTCAAGGAGAAAGGAGGACCAGGAAAACTCAGGTCATACTGGGAGGACAAGGTCTATATAGTCACTGAAAGGAAACACAAGGACAGTCCTGTTTATGCGGTACATCCTAAAAAAGGCACAGTAGAGCTCTAAAGATTAGAGTTTTGCACAGAAACTTACTATTGCCTTGTGATTTTCTGACTGCTGAAAAAGAGAAAGTTGTGAAAAACATGATGGACAAGAAAAGGCAACAGCAGAGTAGAGACAGAAGGAAGCAAGGAGATTGTGTTGACAAGAATGGTGACAGCAGCTCCGATGATGAAGACAACTGGAGGTTCATCACCCATCCAAGAGTGCAACCTGAACAAGTTTAAGGTCAGCTGGGGAGGGATGCAGAGGATGCTCAAGTGGCTGCAGAACCAGAGCTGGAGCAGGAAGGAGAAGTGGATGGAGAGGACGAAGAAGTGGCGGCAGAGGAGCACTCAGCATCGGATAAAGCAGATGGACAGGATCCTGCGGAAGCAGCACCATCTGATGAAGCAGATGAACAAGATTCTGGCGCGACGGTGTCATCTGATGAAGTAGACAAACAAGATTCTGGCGAGGCGGTGTCATCTGATGAAGTAGACGAACAAGATTCTGGCGAGACGGTGTCATCTGATGAAGTAGACGAACAAGATTCTGGCGAGGCGGTGTCATCTGATGAAGCAGACGAGAGAGGGCCGGAACCTGTTTCAAGACATTATCCTTCTAGACAACGAAATCCACCCAAAACACTCACATACAGCAAGCTAGGCCAACCAACACTTACGGTTAGGCACAAGTAATATTCAGTTCATATTGGGGTTAGGTTACATTGTTCCATTATATGTTCAGGTTATGGTACACAAGTTAGGTAACTATACAGGACAGAGGGGATTAGAATCGTAAATTTTAAGTATATTGATAGCTGATTAGTGCAGATCTGGAGTTTGGACCGCTCTTAGGTTGGTTTTGAGCAAAACTGTGCTCTTACCTTGCTAATTGGACCTTCACCCTCTGCTCTTATTGGTTCAATGTGCAATTAATGAAGATTGGCCACTAGGCGGGTCCAATTTAGCCATGAAACCTCCCACACTAAAATGAGAGGTGTTTTAGTTCCATTGTCCAACCCCTGTATGTTGGTAACTATTCTGGCTGAGAGTGAAATAAGTTTAGAAAGGGATCAGTTTTGAACAGGCGCTTCGGGCAGCCTTGGGTTCTAACTTTCTGTGTTGAAGAACGTAAGCTCAGTAGAACATAGCAGCCATAGTGTGACGCACGTCGGATTTATGAATGTTGTTTGTATTTTCAGAAAAAAAGGAAGGTAAAGAAAAGTTACAACTACCGCATATCTCAACATCATTTTGTTCGAGTGTGCAACACATACTCAACTACCAGGCTGGGGGACTGTACCATCTGCGTTTCAACCCTCCACTGGCATACATGTTTGGTATGGAGCCGGGGGAATGGATCAAGTTTGATCATAAGCACGCCCCACACCCTATGGATTTTAAGGCTGGCTTCTATCACCTTTATTGTTACAACGACGTTGTTCCCCCGAAAATGGTCGGCGATGCTTATGCTCCTCTGTTGCAAACGATTAAATCACGCAAACCTTTCATAATCCCTACTATCTCCCCGTTGCAAAGAAACATATTGAAAATATACAAGTAGAAATTAAAACGGACCAGATCAGACGGGTGAAATTTACATATGGAAAGTGCATTGTGAAACTGCATTTCAGACCTGTGGCATCACACCGAGCTTTCAGGTGAAACAGATTCACACCGGCTGCTCATGCATATAAAAAACAGATGATTACGCATGGAATCATTCATAGTTGTGCAACCAGTCACGCTAACAGTCAGGGTCAAAAGCCCTTATGACACCTAAAGGGGGAGTGTTGGCCTAGTGGTTAGAGCAGCGCGCTTGCACCCAGAGAAGGATCCGGTTCGATCCCCAGCACCTGCACTCTGGGTCCCTGAGCAAGACCCTTAACCCCTGATTGCTCCCCGGGCGCCGCACATGGCAGCCCACTGCTCCCCAAGGGTGATGGGTTAAAAGCAGAGAAGAAATTTCGTTGTAATGTATGTTTCAATGTATATTTCAATGACAATAGAAATGATATTACTATTACTAAAAAGAACCAACAGACGCCAGCATTATATACGGGGTTAGGTACAGGCGGGGACGTGTTGCTGAGCATTGTCCGCGGTTTCTGCTGAGGTAATGGGAAGTGTGGAGACTGGCGCATCACCTTGAACCGAGGGTGCCTGTGAGGTGAGCCCGGAGCCCGTGCGCTGCGGGAACCTTATGTCGTTGCCATGGAAATGACATAAAAAGGTGAAGATGGACAATACTCTGTCTTCTTTTCAGGCAACAGCCTTTGTTGAGAAGACATCTCAGCTGATTCCTTGCTGGTCCGAGCTTTACTGAATCATCCTTTCCCCTGTATTTTTAAACAGGGAGGTCTAGACTTTAAAATTTAACATTCATTTTTGATCCCACTGGAAGCCGCTATCTTCCAGAGATCAACACAGACACGCTCATTGTTTTGGTCAAACAAAGCGTCGGAGAGCGCCTAGAGAACTTGGTGCTTTTCTGCTCCTCACAGTGAAGTGGTCCGCGCCCCCAAAGGGAGTTTGTTTAACTGTGCTGAATATTTCTAATATTGTGCATGCATTAAGTGATTTTGCTGTGTTGGTGTTGTTGATGATAAACTGGCCGTGCTGTGGCCAACTGTCAGAAGACAGGAGACAATCCTTTGACAAAGGATTGTCTCCTGTCTCTCTCATGTTGCCTCATGCTCTGGATTCCGCTCCAAAGCGCTCCCCTGTACCCAAGACATCCCTGTCAGAAGACAGGAGACAATCCTTTGTCTCCTGTCTCTCTCAGGTTGCCTCATGCCCTGGATTCCGCTCCAAAGCGCTCCCTGGTACCCAAGACATCCCAAGTCAAGCTTCCTCGCTCTCATTGCTCCGGATCCCGCTCCGAGGCTCCCTTGGTCTTACCAAGCCGAGTTGACGACCTCACCAGATCATCCCTGGTTCCTCCAGCTGTACACGGACCACTGCTTCCACCATCTGCGCTGCTCTGCGCTGCTCAACTCCGCCTGCCCACCCTCCAGTCGCTCAGTGTCCAGGTGCCATCACAGGGAGTCACCGGCTGAGCCCGTCTCTCCGCTCCACTACCCCCGGCTAGGTTCCCGTGCTCGGCGGTAAGCTTCCCCGCACTCTTACGCCTTCCGTCCGCTGTACACTACCTAACTCTCACCCTCTCGTCCGCAGATCGAGGGAGCCCAGGTCTCGCGTCTCTCTCCAGCGCTGCTTCGTCGTGGTTATCTACACATTCCCCTTGTACATTTTGTGTGTGATAATAAATGCCTTAAACCGTCCTTTGCCTCCCGAGTGAGATCTGCATGTGTGTCAAATACGTCAAAACCATGACAATATTATTCAATTATAATACCAAATTATAATTAATAATAATATTTATAATCATACAGGTGTAGTTGCATAACAGTGGTATTGTTGCTCTTTACTTGATCCTTCTCTTTTTTTTAAGGAACTTTTCATAAAGCGTTTTATGGGCACTTCTTAAGATAACATCTCTCATTGCCATTAGAATACAAAGAATACACATGGTGCAATCTTCTAGGTATAGCACCAATCAATCATACAAAAGAAGAGATTATGTATTTCTAGGTCGAAGACCACAGTTTAGGGGTTGGTGATCAATGTGCACGTGTCTGAGAACGCAGGTATGAGCAGAGGTTTTCACACCTATACACTACGTTTTTGTACTATTGAGGTAAGCCTACGGTTGAAACAAGAGAAATTTTTTATATCCTGTGTTACATTAAAAATACATAACTAAGTAATCTGCATTTTTTTATTTAATCATGATTAAAAATGAAAGATTGAATGATACACTGCTTTCAGTATGATGCATCACAATAGTTTTTTTTAAACTTCTCAAACTCACCCTATTCCGAAGAGTCCCATGTTCTGTCGCTCTCTTTCTGTAGCTAAATAATCCATAAAGTTTGCGATTCAGGTCTTATGTTTACAAGTGCACCGTGCACCCAAAGCTTTCTTCGTCTTCCTCATCTTCGCTTAATGTTAGCTGGAAACTAGGAATGCTCTCTATCCGCAGAGGCTATAATTTTCACGCATCTCTCCTGATACAGAATCTAAAGTGAGTCCCGTTTTACGCCGTCCTGGAGAACATGTACTCCCACAGCAAAGTGCTGTACAGCAGCAGTTGAGTTATTGTGCAATGTGTTCATGTTAATGCTTGCTCCCCTACCACAAATCCAAAGCTTTCTTTATCTTCTTCGGTTAACGCCAACTGGAAACTATGAATTTTCGCCAAAGTTGTGCAGTCCCTTTGTCAGGTTGTTCCATTTCAGCTCTCCTGATACAGTATATGAAATGAGTCCCTTGTCCGTGTCCTGGTCAACACGTATCCTGTAGTGGAGCTCTGAAGCGTTTAACAAAAGCTTCAGCGGAGCCACACAAAGATGGTGTACAAATGAGCTGTGGCTGTCATGTTTAGAGAAAATTGACTCTGAATCAGAGCAACCACGGAGACAGGCAATATGTTAAGGAAGTTTATTGTCAAGGTGCAGTTTAAACAGAGGCGGTGCTGGGGGGCTGGATTGTCACTAGCTCTGCTGGGAAAGATGAGGGCACTGGTGAAAAACAGGCTGGCGCCGATTAGAATTGTGGAGGACACTTAACTCACAGAGGTTGTGGCTTGGCTTGACCCAGTGAGGGTGGTGTCTGGGGTCCGGGAGGTTGGTGCAAATCCGGTGTCTCTCTCTCTCTAGTGCAGATGGTGTTGGAGGGTGGAATGGCAGGTGAGCTCAGGTAGGATTGCTAAAAGCAGACTGGCAATCAGAGGGTTTCTGAGATTCCTCGGAGGCCCAGGCTCGGAGGTTCTCGGGCTTGAGTAAAGGGTTCTGGGAAGGAAACAGAGACACGGAATTAGGAACTGGCTTGGAGGTTACTTGGAAAAGAGTTTGGTTGGTCAAGAACCACGCTGGAGGCGAGAAAGAACTGACACCCTCCTCCTGGTTTCCGCTCCTTAAGAAAGTGTTAAAGATTAGGTACACCGGCCTGCTCCTAAATATCTATTGAAGGCCCATCTTACCCCGGTTCCAGATTTGGCAGTAAATGAGGAAGACACTGATCAAGAGGTAAAACATTGCAATATGCATATTTAATTTATTAGAAAATTAAATATGGAGACAGAGTATTACATTACCGTTATAAGATGATTTCACAGCGTGATGTAGAAGTCTGTCTGATTTTTACAACTCTGAACACATCTTATCTTTAACGGTAAGACACTCCCATGTTTTCTTAGTAGGAGGAGAAATCTATTTCGAACAAAGGAACTCTCTTTCTGACCCACCCCCTCCGGGGGGCAATAAAACGCCATGTTATGTTTATCTTACCCTGGAGCAGGGAGAAACAGACACCACTCTGCTTTACTCAGTAACCCCAACTAAGATATATTTTTTATTCTCAACAAAAGGCACTAATTAGCGGTGATGGGGAGCACCTGCCCGTCACGCCCTGCAGAGAAGAGAGAGAGCCCAGACCTGCACCCAGACCTGAGAGTATGACAACGGCATTCCCCACCCAGATATGTAGATACTGCTCGGGCAGATTTTAAGCTAAAAACAGCCCGACTTTAAACACAAAGTTTACCATTTTAAAACCTTCTAAATTGTAATTGAAAGAATTTAATCATTATTTTATCAGAAAGTTAAGGTTTTTCTCAAATTGTGCACTGCCAACTTGCTCCTACTTTTGCAGTGGCACGTTACATTTTGATTTGAAAAAGGTTTAAGGTGGCAGCAGTGTCACAGGCGGACTTCTGATCTTGGTAGTTTATCTAAGTATGTCAAAACTTTGCCAAATGTGTCAAATGAAAATGCTGATTTCCATTGTAGCACTCCTTGTTCACAAGACAAAGCCTTTGGTAATAAGATGTACCCTGTGTTTCATCAACATGTACCAGTGTGCACAGCATAAATTAATAAAATTAAGAGAAAACCCATAAATCATGTCTCATCTTTTTTTAAAAAGCCTCTAGAATTGACTCTTCACTCCTCTGCATTGCTATGGTGATAGAGGTTGAGAGAGAGAATAAAACAGTGCTAGAGAAAGTTACGTTAATTGGTCACAGCTGCAGCATGTGTGACACTGCCTGTGCAGCTGCAGTTGTGCTGGACTTATAGTTTTATAAACTCTGTTATGCAGTGGAATTACTGCACTGCTCGATACAAAGACGTGCTGTATCCTGTTTAAAAGGTAGGAATCTGTCGTTTTTAATGATATTGACCTTGTGGGTGGTGGTGGGGGGGGGGGGGTTAAGCATGTCTGTGCAGCAAAGCACTTTTCTGACAGTCAGCATCATGGTCATAGTTTATAGCCAGTTAAATGAGATTTTGTATGTTTAAAGTGCTAAATCCGTGCAAACAAAAATATGGGACTTTTATAAACATTAAAGCCTCCTCCTTAGAGGTATTTAGGAAAGAAAAATTTGACTGTTTCTGACCTACTTTTAAAGCATGATAAAATAGGCGTGGCCCAGCCCAGCCTGAAATTGGGCCCAACGAGCTTTAAAAGTTATGTTTTGACTATTTTAGTCATAAGCTGTTTTATTTTTATGTATTACTCCCAGATTCATACAAGAAGATGACGCTTCAGTTAAATTATAACACATTAAACTACTTTACCAATTATCTTTACAATCTATGTGATTGTGTTGCTTCCTATTTGTATTTGTTATTCTCCTTCCTTTGCCTCGTGAGATGAAACTTCAAAGCAGACTGATTTACTTCACTGCAGATTGATAAATCTGACATGTCTTCCATTTGCGACTCTAGAGTAGATGAGCAAACAACATTTGCTAATTAAAACACATGCTTTCACCTGTAAAGCAATTTCCCTCTGGGATTATTAAAGTATTTCTGATTCTGATTAAAGAAGACCAAATGCATATTCCCACTTCTAGAAGTTTGTAAGTCTGGAAACCAAGACATAAGCTACAGCTGACATACTATGGAAGCACAAACATCTACTGAATAGGGCTAAAGAAGAAAACTGATAAAGTAACGCTTGATGAGTTTGAAAGGATTTCTACAACCTTTAGCGAAAACCTAAATTCAGTTTGTCTTAGTGCAAAACACTTATGACAAACCTAAACTACTAACTAATCTTTTGAAAAACCTAAGCTAAAGTTTGTCTCATATATAAAGGGGAATGTAATATTTTTCAAGATGGAATAGCTTTACCATGGTTCATATGGTTCAAATACAAATCTTACCCCTTGATGAATTTCCAATAAATTAATGTTTCACAAATCCCAAACTGGGTTTAAAAGATTATCATATAGAACAATGCAAACCAGGTTTAATTAATCTAAAATGTTTCCAATCATTCCAATGGGCAAACATTTGTAGAAAAAAATTAATATTTCAAATGTTTTTGTTACGTCCCTTGGCTTAGTCTAGGGGTTATATGGGATGGACATAAAATGAGGAAGTGGAATGAGGAGGCAAAGTTATCTTTTGGATATTTATTTACTTCTAATATTACATAATTTACAATTCAGACGGTTAAAACTTCAGGGAGAACCCAGGCCAACATAACAAACAAAACAACCCTAATCAGAAAATAAAAAGAAGAACTTACCTAACAACAATGAAAGTAAAATAGTACAAACCTACAAACTAACCTAAACCTAACAATCACTTAAACAAGAGAAAACTGGGGTTAAACCAAAAGGCAGCTCTCCCCTACCAACCCAGTCTGACCAAATGTGCATTAAAAACATGACAAAGGCAGGCCTTTGCACTGGCCAGCATGTGCAAGAGGTGGTGTGGCAGGCAAGCGGCCAAGAGGCACTGAGATGCAGGATCACAGCCTTTAAATAGGACACAGGTGATTGCTGATTGCATTGGACTCTGGAAACCACACCCGCATCCTGGAGAAGGTGGAGCCTAGCACAGGACAAAGAATTAGCACAAACACAAACATCTACCTGGGAGATGTAACACCCCCACCCATAAGAACAAACATAATTGTTTGTTAAACCATGCACACAGTCACACTCTGGAAAGAGTGTCTGCCTCGATGTTGTCACATCCTTTCTTGTGCTTGATTTCTATATTGTAGTTTTGTGAAATTAATGCCCACCTCATGAGTCGTTGATTGCTGTTATACATACGTGAAAGAAACACAAGTGGGTTGTGGTCCGTAAAAATCTCCACAGGTTTTGAAGTGGAATCCACATACACTTCAAAGTGTTTAAGAGCCAGCAGCATTGCCAGAGTTTCTTTCTCGATAGTTGAGTAGTGCCTTTGATGGGTGCTGAACTTCTTACAGAAGAAACAAACAGGATGAGGTACTCCTTGGGCATCATCTTGAAGGAGAACAGCTCCAGCTCCAATCTCACTAGCATCCACTTCAAGCTTGAAAGGCTTGGAAAAATCTGGAGCAGCAAGAACAGGAGCATTTGACAAGAGACCTTTTGCACAGTCGAAAGCATGTTGGCATTCAGTACTCCAAAGGAATGGTAACTTTGGACTACACAGGGAGGTCAGTGGTGCTACCACTTCAGAAAAGTTTTTCCAGCAAGCCAAAGGTCTCGCATCGAAATTCCACCGACGTGGATGCCAGGAGCGGAGCGGAGCGGAGCGGAGCGGAGCGGAGATGAGCGGCTGAGATCTCGCGAGAGCTGTGCGTAAGTAAAATGGAGGCGTTCATGTAATTCAAATCAAACAAGCTAAGGTAAGAACGAACCAATAACTGAAAATAATACAAAGTTAAAGCCCAAACATTTACAACTGTCTTATTTTTTACGAGGGAACAAACTGGATGAAGAGACCGTAACGAGCCTGGAGTGCTACCTGGACGAGTGTTTTGATAGCATCGTGATGGGGAAGGCCCAGAAGCCTACGGCTGCTAGCACACCGTCACTTAAGCGCACTCATTCTAATTCCACCAGTGCGTCATCTTCATCCACTCTGTCTCCCGACAGGAACTTCAGTGACATCTTGGAATCCATCGACAAGAAGCTTACCAGCCTTGACGCGCGTCTCGCCTTGGTAGACGTTCTACATAAAGCCGGGCGTACACTGTACGAGTTTTTCCCCTTTTCGGGCCGATTCTTCAGTCGTGCGGGCATTTTTGAATCGGGGTGAATTTCAGCTTGATCGTAGAGGGGGGGAGGAGGGGGGACTGGCTTCTCACGACTACCTCCCGATCAGGAATCGGACGATCGGTGAAAATCAAACATGTTTGAAAATCAGTCGGCCGTCGTGATGTTTTCGTGAGCGCATCCTGCTGGTGAAGCAGAGCTACGACAGTTTACGAGCCGTTTTTCCCCAAACCTCGCGCAGTGCGCACGCGCAAACAAGTAGATTCCGCTCATAGAAGACAAAGTAGAGTATGCAAGGCTTAAAAGAAAAATCATGGATCTGATTTATGATGCACAGGAAGCACAGGCTTCCCGTGCATCATATACACAGGAGGCCTCTGCCTCCTGTGTATATGATGCACGGGAGGCAGGAAGTCAGCTGCCTAGGCCATCATTGTATTCCTCTCAAGACTACCAGGCCCCATCTACCCAGCCTATGTCCTTTACAACAATGTTAAATTCTGATTAGCTGGTTTGTAAAAAATAAATGTGTCAAGAGAGATCAAAGCTCTTTGTGACAGAAACCACTTTGGTTTTGGAGAATTTCCAAATTTTGCATTTCTCTAAATATCTGAAGCTAATACTTTTAGTTTATTCTTTACAACATAGATTTGTTTTAATCTACATGTTCAGTTTCTACACACAGATTTGTCCGGGGTACAAAAGAGAACAATCGAACTGTTCTTGATGTGCCATCTACTTGAATGTAGCACTGTTTGCACATTTTGTAAATAAAGGTTTTTCTGAATGAGTAAATCACTTATTTCCCAATAATGTACAGTACTGTTTTCTACTTTGTTTTAATATTTCAAAACATGTCTAAGTAGGCTTTATAATAGGTAAAGTTTAAAATAAAATTGCAGGCGACACATCGTTGTCACTTGTATGGCTTTAATGACATCAGAAGGCTGCAAACACAAGTACTGACATTTCCATGTTTTCAAAGTAACAGTTAGATGATATGGGTGTTTGTGAACTACTTCTGTTTATAATTTTCCTTTCTATACACAGTGTATTCCAAAAAAAGAAAAAAAAAAGAAACACTCAGTTTTTACTTTGGTCCTGGACCTACACCATGTTTTCTTGCCATGACACGCTTCCTGCAGGTGAGACAAAGTATTGGCAGAGGACCTCCCTTTGTCTCTTTGCCTCCATTGATGGGTTGCGTGCTTGGCCTGCTGAAATGGACTGAAGTGCCCCCTCCCTCCTCCATGCTCCTTTAATCAGCTGGTTGTTAGCATCCTCTGAATCTACATAACCAGGTGGTACGTAGGCCTCAGACCTCTGCTGTCGGAGAAAGTTGTGGAGACAGAGACATGTGAACACAATGGTGACTACCTTGTCTGGATCCAGGCAAATGGTTGTTCTGAAAACCCTAAACCGATTCACAAGAATTCCAAAAGCATTCTCCACAACACGCCGTGCTCTGGAAAGACGGTAGTTGAAGATCCGCTGATTGTTGTTAAGGTTCCGAAAGGGATATGGTTTCATCAGATCTGGTCGGAGGGGATACGCATCATCACCAATAAACATGTAGGGAATCACATTATCAGTGCCTGGCAGGGAGTCATCGGGGGGGAAATTCAGTATGCCTGTGTCCATAGCATCTCTAAGGTCAGAATGAGCAAACACTCCAGCATCAGACACCCTTCCTTGTGTCCCTGCGCTTGCATACACAAACTTGTAGTTTGCGTCAACAACTGCCATGAGTATGATGGAAAACCTAGACTTGTAGTTATAAAACATGCTTCCACTGTTGCGAGGGGGTTGAATGAATACATGTTTCCCATCTATTGCTCCTAAGCAGTGTGGAAACTGCCATTTGTCTTCAAAGTCTCTGGCAATGGCCGTCCACTCAGAGTCAGTTGATGGTGTCTGTGGAACACAAAATATGATGTATGAAATAAAAATTTTTGGAAAACACGTTTTTATGTCTTAAACACAGTTTTTTTTACCACATTTCACAAAGACTGGAGAAAAAAACTAATGACTTTTGGTTTACTTGTGGAACATATTTGAAAAATGTTCAGTAAACCGTTAAGCAGTATAAAAATAGCTGTAACAGAAATTTACCTTCAAGTAAACATCACGCAGCACTGTAGTGAGGGCTGTGCACGTTTCCATCACTATCCGACTCAGTGTTGTGCTTCCAATCCTGTATTGAAAACCTAATGACTTGAAGGTCTCGCCTGTCAAAATAAAGAAAGTGATTTAGATAGTTAGGTAGATTTAGATCAGGCGTCACCAACCTTTTTCAAACAGCGCTCCTTTATCGGTGTAGTGTAATAAAAAGGGATACAAGGATCTGTAATGTGGAACTCACTTCCTGGTGATTTAAAGTCTTACCAGTTTTAATAAGACTTTAAATCACAACTCTGGTTTTGCCAAAATAAGACATGTAACAATTTAAGATGTTTTTATATTTTACTGTATGCCTTTAGATGGTGTCAATATTAAGTTGTGCTATTTTAAATTATTATATATTTTAAAATTTATGATACCAACATGGGACAGCTGTCATATTCATTTTGCCTATGTCTACAATAAAATAAAGTGGCAGTATAAAGGACAGATGTCCACTCACTGGGCATTAGTAGCTGTAATTGTATGAACTTGGGCGAAGTGATTTATAATGTGATGTGGTTAAAGGTTTTTTTTTTTGCATCATGTTAACCTCTGTTAAATGTAATGAGCAGTGTTGCAGAAGTGTTTTTTTTTTTTAAATACACTTACCTGTTGCCAGAAAGCGTAAGGTCACAGAGAGCCTGTCCCTGGGGCTGATGGCTTTTCTTAGGTGTGTGTCTTTCTTTATTATGTGTGGTGTCACCCTCTCCAGGAGATAAGAAAAGTCCTCAACCGACATCCGCAGAAGCTCCCGAAATCCCGCCATATCATCTACCTATTGATAGATAGGGCTGTCATTAAATACACACACATAACAGTAGTATAACAGTAGCATAACAGTAGTTTAATTAGAACAAAAGCAGGCTATAGACACCAAACATTTAATTCTGCATTTAACTGACTATCATGACATTGTTGATAAACAAAGAGGAAAAGGCTGGGGTGTTAAATGTGCACAACGTCAGCTTACCTCAAGTTCTTTCTGTAAAACAGACAGACCGTAGATGTCACGTTTCCTCAGCCATGTCTTTGTCCAAATACGTACTCGCCTTTTCTTTTTAGGGCTTTCTGTACACAAAATTGCACTTATTGCCAAAGCAGCGCGTTTCTTTGCAGTAGCCATCGACACTTCCGTGTTCTTCTTCTTCTTCTCCTTCCGTGTTCTTCTTCTTCTTCTTCTTCTTCTTCTTCTTCTTCTTCTTCTTCTTCTTCTTCTTCTTCTTCTTCTTCCGTATTCTTCTTCTTCTTCTTCTTCTTCCGTATTCTTCTTCTTCTTCTTCTTCTTCTTCTTCTCCTTCCGTCTTCTTCTTCTTCTTCTTCCGTCTTCTTCTGTCTACGTTCGGATGTACAGTATGAGCACTCCGGTCGCGTCCGGGCGTCGCGCCGTACACAGATCGTGAGCGGTGAACTTTAAACCCCGCGGTTTTGTCGCACAGTTTGAGATGTATATAAGTACCACGACTGAAAAACTCGTACAGTGTACGCCCGGCTTAAGGAGTTTCAGTCTCTGAGAGAATCGGTGGAGTTTAGCCAAGCCCAGCTAACAGCTATGGCCGCCGAGAATGACGCGCTGAGGGGGAAGGTTACGGAGCTGACCGAAGGGATTATCCAGCTTTCCGGCAAAAATAAGAAAAGGAAGGAATCCATTCTGGACATACAGTCGTGAAGTATGAGAGATAATCTCGTCTTTGCAGGCATCCAGGAGCAGCAGGGAGAGATAGCAGAAGAAACGGTCCGGAACTTTCTCCAGCAGAAGCTAAAAATCCCGGCGGATCAGGTAAAAAACATCACTTTTCATCGAGTCCACCGGCTTGGAGGTAAGAAACCCGACAAAACCCGTCCTCGCCCGATCATAGCTAAATTTGAGCATTATAAACAAAAAGAATTTGTTAGAAGTTGCGGCAGGGAACTGAGATTGACAGACTTTAGTGTTAATGATCAGTTTCCTAAGGAAATCCTAGATCGCAGGCGAGTGCTGTTCCCAATCAGGAAGAAATACATGATGGAGGGCGTTAAAGCCACCATATCGGTTGACAGACTTTATATTAATGGACAGTTGTTCAGGGATCAGAAGATCACCCCTTGGCTTTATTAGTTACACCACAGGTGGACTTAAAGCATGTTTCAATGACTTAAAATAAATAAATCAAATAAATAAATAAAAAAGACGCACAGATCGGTACACGGTGATAAATGAAATACACGCACAGCTCAAGAGCACGTTGGTATGGCTGTTGTTCACGGTTGGGTACACAAGGCACGGGCTATGGTTTATCCCTTTTCACACTCTCTTACTCTTTGCACTTTTTTATTTTTTTGTGTATTTCTATCTTATTTGTCTGCTTCTTTCCTGATCATCAGTCAATCACAAGCACATCATAAGATGCTACCTGGGTCTATGTATGACTATTTTCTCAAGGGCATGCACCTTCTAACTTCTCACTCACATCTATGGCGAATGTAAAGTTTGTGACATGGAATGTGCATGGGGCTGGCACCAGAGAGAAAAATATGAAGATCATTAACCAGCTTACTAGATTAAAGGCAGATGTTGTCTTATTGCAAGAAACCCACAAATCAGCTACAAATGCAAGTGAGCTTAATTCACCTGAGTTCCCTAATGTGTTTGCGGCCTGCTATAACTCTAGACAGAGAGGTGTAGCAATCTTAATCCACAAAAACGTTGGTTTTAAAATATTAGATAAAACTATAGATCCTGAAGGTAGATACATAATAATTAAAATAGCTATCCATAACCAGAAGTTATGTATTGTCAGTATATATGGTCCAAATGTTGATGACCCCTCTTTTTTCCAACAATTCTTCCTTGCACTTTCAAAACACGGGGATTGTTCACTAATTATAGGAGGTGACTTCAACTTTGGTTTAAATAACGATATAGACAGGTTGAACAAAACAGGGGCTCAGCGTAGTTGGCAGTCAGTAAGTGTAGTCAAACAATACATGAGTGATTTTGGTCTTTGCGATGCATGGCGTTCTCTTCATCCTAATAGTAAAGAATACACTTTTTTCTCAAATGTTCACCATTCGTACTCTCGTCTGGACTACTTTCTAATAAGTAGCTCACTGCTGTCGGTTGTTTCAGAGACGGTAATTCATCCTATTGCTATCAGTGATCACGCTCCTGTTACTCACCTTAATTAATAAAAAAATAACCACACAAAACAAAAGCTGGAGATTTAATACATCACTGCTTAAAGATGAAGAATTTATAAAATTCATTAAAGAACAGTGGGCCTCATACTTGGAATACAATGATCAACCAGGTACATCGGCATCAATATTGTGGGAAGCTGGAAAAGCAGTGATGAGAGGTAAAATAATTTCTTTCTCATCTCATAAAAAGAAAACAAAAAGATTCAGAATTTAGAAGAAAAACTTAAGTTACTAGAATCCTCTCAAGAAGAAGGAAAAGTTAGGTAAAATCCGTAAACCACTATATTGAAAAGCAAAATAGATTTCTAATACAAAGACTCCGAATAGAAAATTTTGAACATGGCAATAAGTCAGGAAGCTTTCTAGCTAATCATCTTAAAATAAATAAGGAGAAAACTACTATATTTGCAGTTACAGATTCAACTGGTAATACAGTAAGTGAACCGGAGTGTATAAATAATACCTTCCGCGATTTCTACAAATCTTTATACACATCACAGATAAATCCATCAGAGAAGGATATTAAGCAATTTCTGGATAAAATTACACTTCCTAAATTATCAGATAACCAAAGAATGACACTGGATTCCCCGCTGACAACAGCTGAAACCCAGGAAGCTCTTAAAAGCATGCCTAATAAAAAGGCTCCAGGTCCAGATGGATTCCCCACTGAGTTTTTATAAAGAGTTCTGGAATATTCTAGCCCCAACGTTCCACAGAATGTTGCAGGAAATACAGGAAAAAGGTAAATTTCCAGCTTATATGAATTCTGCCACCATCAGTCTTCTGCTCAAGCCAGACAAAGATCCTGTGTTGCCCACTAGTTATCGTCCCATATCCTTAATTAATGTGGATATTAAGATAATCTGTAAAGCTTTTGCAAAAAGATTAGACAAAGTAACTCCTCTCATAATACATCCAGATCAAACTGGTTTCATCAGAGGAAGGCAGTCATCCACAAATACACGCCGATTACTTAATTTAATTGATTATTCCTACAGTAAAAACATTAAAACCAATATATTGTCTTTAGACGCAGAAAAAGCTTTTGATAGAGTAAATTGGAAATTTTTATTCGCTACTCTTCATAAATTCGGTTTTGGCGATTTATTCATAAATTGGTTAAAAATTCTATACAATTCTCCAACAGCCTGTGTCAGGACAAATAATCAAATATCTTCCAGTTTTTGTCTACAGAGGGGCACCAGGCAAGGATGCCCTCTTTCTCCATCACTTTTTGCCATCTTTATAGAACCTCTAGCAGCAACAATCAGACAAACAAAAGCTGTAAAAGGTATAAAATGCATGAAAATAGAGCATAAGATTAGTCTGTACGCGGATGATGTATTACTTTATCTCCAGCATTCAAATAATTCTCTTTTACAAGTAATTAGAATACTAGAATCTTTCTCTAAAGTATCAGATTACTCGTTAAACTGGTCTAAATCTATGGTACTGTCAATTAATTGCTCTCTCGAAAACTCCCTAGATTTACAAATGCAATCAGGAAATATTAAATATTTAGGTATTACTGTGTCGAATACATTAACGGATTTACTTAAACTTAACCATGTCCCACTTTTAAACAGGATAGAAGAGGACCTTGAAAGATGGAAATCGCTTCCAATCACACTTATGGGTAGGGTAGCTTCAATAAAAATGATGGTCCTACCTAGAATTAATTATTTATTTTCAATGGTCCCCAATAAACCATCATCTGACTGGTTTAAATCTCTAGACTCTGCCATTTCTAAATTTCTTTGGAAAGATAAACCCCCACGTATTAGCTTAAAGACAATACAGAAGACTAAAGACAGGGGAGGATTAGATCTGCCTAACTTCCATAACTATTACTTAGCAAATAGGCTACAATACATCTCTAAATGGATAAAAAATAGTCTTCTAGATGAGCCTTGGTTAGATATAGAACAGGAAATGTGCAATAATATCATGATTTCAGATCTGCCGTTTATTAGCTCAAATATAAAACGGCATACATGCTTCAAAAATATCAACATTAGTTCTACTCTGACAGCATGGTGGGAGTTCCTTAAAATGACAAAGTCATCCCTTATCCCATGCAGTCGTACACCTATCTGGAATAACCCTGATATCCTACAAAATAATAAAATGATAAACTTTACATACTGGAAGAATAAAGGTATTAAATATCTGGAACACCTACTTGATGGAACCGAGTTCATCCATTTTGCGAAACTTAATATGCAATATGGCATTAGTAAAAATAAATTCTTGGAATATGAACAACTTAAATCTATAATTAAAAATAAATATAAGCATATTAATGGTGGTTTACAAATCCCAACTAATATATTAGAGTTCCTAGATTTAACCCCCCCCCCCCCCCCCCAAACTACTGTCTAAATCATACAGGACACTGACTAAAATAGATGATTCGATATCTCTTCCTATAATGAAGTGGGAAAATGATTTATCAGGCACCTTTGAACAAAATTTCTGGGCTCAGACATGTCTAAGAACTTTCAAATTGACTAGAAACACCAACTTACAACTAATACAATACAAAATCCTTCACAGAGTTCACTACACAAGACAAATATTATTCAAGTTGGGGTTGGCACAATCTAATATCTGCACCCACTGCATAGGAAATCATCCTGATAATTATTTTCATGCGTTATGGTTATGCACACCAGTCCAGAGGTTCTGGACACAGATATGTAAGGACTTATCAAAGTGCTTGAGCTATAAAATTACACCTTCCCCATCAGTTTGCTTGCTCGGTAATTTTGAGGAAAGTCCTCTGAAAAAAGAAATAGTTTACACGGTTTTCACTGCTTTATGTATTGCAAAGAAAACTATCCTCATGAATTGGAAAAGTAAACAAAATCTCAGTATCAATCAGTATAGAGATCTTTTGTTGGATCATATTAATCTAGAGACAGCATCTGCTTCCACATCTGATTGGTCTCTTTGGGCTCCTCTGATCAACACCATCACTTAGTGGTATAGGGGGCGGTGGGTTGCTTCCTGCAGGGCGCAGTGGCTGGATGGAGGGGTTCCTGGGGCCCTGGGGGCGCTTGGAGTAGGGCGCCTGGTGGATCCGGCTCCGGGGTCTGTTGCCCCCATCTGGGAGGAGCTTGGGAGGCCTACGGGTGGCCTACAGCAGCCGCTTGCGGCGCTCTTTGGGAGCTGCGTGTTGACGGACGTGGGTTACTGACCTGGTAGCTGTGCTGCCGCTGGGTGGGGCAGGGGTGGGTCTGGGGGTCTGGGACGCGCCGCCCTCGGGCGGGGGCCCCGGCGGGGCCTCGGAGGTTCCGGTTCCGGGGGGTGTGCCACTTTTGGTGTGGGCCGGCGCGCGCTCGGGTGTCCGCCCCTGCACGGGGCCTCGGGTGCGCTGGGGGGCCTCGGGGCCCGTTGGGCTGGGAGGGGGGCATGGTCATTAACATCTCTGGGCAGATGCTCTTCTCCTTCATTGGATAGGCACTTTGCAAGTGGGGGGAGGGGGAAGGAGGGGGAGTAGGGACCTACCCAGCCTGGATGTCTACTGTCGAATGTATGGTGAGTTGTTTGAACGTTAGTGTTGGGGAGGGATTAAATCTACGGGGTGGGGGGGGTGGGGGGGTGGACGTTCTGGTGGGCTTGTGTCCGGCCCCCTGTCCCGGTCCTGGTCCGTGTCGTCTTCCGGTGCGGGTTTCGCTTGGGGGGTGGGGTTTGGGGTGGCTCGTGCGGGCCGTCTGGCCAGGGTCCCCCCCTCTTATTTATTTATTTATTATTATTATTATTGTTATTATTATTATTATTATTATTGTTATTATTAATTTATTTATTTAGTTGTTTTTTTGGGGGGGGGTAAAGCCAGTAGGCTTGGTGGGTGGGCTGGGGGGGGTTGAGGTGTTGGTCCTGGTGGGTGGTTGGCTGGCGGGCCCTGCGGCCTCTCCCTGGCCCCCGGGCTATGGTGGTGCCGCTGGCGAGGCCCCCTTCTCTGGGTGGGGCGTTCGGGGAGCGGGGGTGCCTATTGGAGTCAGTAGGGGAGCTGGCTCCCTGGGATAGCTTCCCAGTCATTTGCTCCCCATCCCCGGACTCCTCCCTCTGCCTGCTCCATTCAAACATTTTCACATCGCACACTCATGTAGGCCATGGTAGGGGTGGGGGTGGGGGGAAGACGTCTGGGGGGGGGGCTTATGTTGTGTGAGCCTCACCTCGGACGGCTCCCTTCACCTCCTCTCCCACTTAGACATTGAGGGTTCTGGGCAGTCGCCCGGAGGGGGTGCGCTGGCAACAGCTTCCTTCCGAAAGGGGGGTGGGCTGTGCCGTGCATCCCCTTCGGCGCTCCCAGTTTTTAAACGCACTTGAGAACAACATGCAACAACACAACATCTGAGCGGGCGTAGGGAGGATCGGGGTCTTCTGCACACCCCCGTTCTCCGATGGCGGCAAGGAGTCTGGGGCCTGGAGGAGGTGCGGGCAACTGTGTCCGGGGTCTTGGCGGGGGGCTGCGGTGCGTAGTCAGCGGCTTGCCAGGTCTGGGGCTGATGCCTCCGCTCCCCGCAGGAGGGGCGGGGGGCAGGGATGGCGAGGGTAAGGTGGGGGAGGGAGGGGGTTTATTAGGTATTTAGGGGGTGAGGGGGGCTCTGGCTGGGTGGCTCGTGCGGGTCGTGTTGGCCCGCCCTCTTTGGGGGGCCCGATCCGGGGGGCGTCTGGTCCGGGGCTGGGGCCGGGGGTCGGGCACAAGCAGTCGTATAGTCGATTTGGGGTGACCCCCCCCTTTGGTCAGTGTTGGATGCGAGTGTTATGTGGGAATGTGTGTACAGCGTCTTTTTTTTTTTTCCCAGGTATGGGTGTGGTCCGCTCCCTCTCCCAAAAACATCTCAAGTCTCCGCTGGGTGCGGAGCCCATCCCCCCACGTCCTGCCCTCCTCCACTTCATTGGCGGGCGCCTTGGCCCTCTGGCGCATTGGTTGGCTTCGGGTTTGGGGCGGGTTCCCGGGCGTGCGCCGGCCCACTCCCGGCGGCCTCTTCGCGGGGCCTGGCCCCCCGGGGGGCGGCCGGGGCCCCCGTCGCGGGGGCGGGGCGCCCCTGGGGCCTCTGGCCCCCATGGCCCATGGCCGGGACCACTCCAGCGGGGCTGGCTGCCGGCGGAGCCCACGGGCTCGTCCCCGCGGCTCTTGAGGGCGTCGGCATTGCGGTGGCTGGGGGATTTCCTCGGGGTCGTCTCTGCTCCTTCCTTGGGGGGGGGGGGTGGCGGATATCCTGTGTCGGCCCCTCCTGGGCGACCTGCTTTAGGGGCCCCTTTGGGAGTCCGGGGTTATGGGTCCCCTGACTCCTGCCTCTGTGCTCGGGGAAGGCGGGCCTTTGGTTCTCCACAACCACTATCAAGCTATTTCCTTTTGGAAAATTTTCACTTAAACTAGTGCACTCACACAAACTCCCACAGGTGCTGGGTCCCAGGTATTAAGTGTTCACTTATATACAGTAATCTTAGAATTTATTTATTTATTTATGTTCTTTCACTTTCTTTTTTCAAGTATCACATTACACATGTCAGCTTACATAATAATATATATGATTTAGCATTGGCATCTAGGTGTTATTCAATTGTATTTGTTGCTTTATGTCTGTTGGTTGTGCTGTTCTTTTTGCATCTCTCTTTCCAGGTGACGGAGCAGACGGAGAAGGTTTTATCATTCTCTCCCTTTTATCTCCTCTTTCTTTCACCTGTACTCTTTTTTTTTTTCTTTTCTTTCTCTTTCACTTCTTGTTCTTCCTTTACTCTCCCATTGTCATGTCCATATAATTTGAAATTCTCCTTGCAGGAATCACAATAAAGCTATTTACAAGCATAAATCAGGTGGAGCACTATGGCGAAAGCTGTTCGCTCCACTTGTAAAAGCAAAATCTGTCGAGCTCTATCTGGCACTGAGACATCAATTCCTATTGCCACATTGCTAGACAGGACACTGGGAAAAAAAAAAAAAAGTTTTTGCAAAAGCACCGATAGTAACCAACCATACCTAAGAATCTGCGTAGCTCTCGACACGTTTCTGGCACTGGAAAAGCAAGGATTGCATTTACCTTTGCACTGATGGGACGAACCTGGCCTTGTCCAACTTCTTTTCCAAGGTACATCACGGTAGCCTTGCCAAATTCCCATTTAGCCAAGTTGAGAGTCAAGGAAGCATCAGCCAGACGCTTAAACACAGTGGCTAAAGTGGCAACATGCTCAGACCACGTGGAAGAAAAGACCACCACATCATCCAGATAAACCTTACAGTTTTCCACGTCCGATAGTACAGTTGACATCAATCTCTGAAAAGTTGCAGGAGCATTTCTCATCCCAAATGCCATCACGGTATATTGTAAAAAGTTGTTGGGTGTAACAAAAGCTGAGATTTCTGAGGCTTTGCTGGTTAAAGGTACTTGCCAATAACCTTTAAGAAGATCCATCTTAGACACGTGCAGCCGATCCAACACTGTCAACGCAGTCTTCAATACGGAAGTCTGTACAAAATCGTGGCGTGCCATCTGACTTCGGTATGACCAAACATGGAGAACTCCATGGACTAGAACTTGGTATGCCCAAACCATACTTTAGCAGATAGTTCACCTCCTTTTTCATCAGTTCTCTTTTAGTCATATTCACACGATAAGCATGTTGCTTAATTGGCACAGCATCCTCAACATTGATGTCATGCTCTATCACTGTGGTACGTGACGGAAAGTCACCAAAAAGTTTTGGATGAGCGTATATAAGCCTCTCAATGTCCAATCTCTGTTCACACGTCAAGTGTGAGAGATATGTAGACAACTTGGACAATACCTCAGAATTGAGCATTCTGGCACTCTGGTAGCTGACATCACAAAGCTTAAGCCCATCTTCATCTGCCCCCTTCTTCAGTCCTGAAGAACACAAGAGATCCTCTGGAGGCGGCTTCTTTTGCATTGAAGATTTAGCTGGCTCTTCTACAGGGCTGCAAAGAGATCCGGATCGAGAATGAAAGGTTTTAAGCATGTTTACATGACACAAGCGTGTTTTTCGTCTCCGGTCTGGGGTTTTAATCACATAGTCGGTCTCATTCATTTTCTTGTCCACCAAATACGGTCCACAAAATCGGGCAGATAATGCCGAACTGGAAGTTGATAAAACAAGCAAAACTTCGTCACCTGGATTGAAAGATCGAGGGACAGCTTTCTTATCATACCAACATTTCATCTTCTCCTGAGCAGAGGAGAGGGTCTCTGCTGCTGCCTTATGGAGGCGTTCCCGGAACTGTGAAACATAATCCAGAACATTAGGTTGAACTGGATTATCTGTGGACCTGAACTGTTCTTTAAGGAGCTTTAAAGGTCCTCTCACAGAATGACCAAACACCAGTTCAGTCGGACTGAACCCAAGGGATTCTTGCTTAGCTTCCCGAATAGCAAACAACATCAGGAGTACTCCTTCATCCCAATCCTTTCCAGTGGCCAACATGGCCTTGAATGTCTGGTGCCAGCGTTCTAGTGCTCCTTGTGACTCCGGATGGTAAGCACTTGAAACAACATGTTTGATCCCAAGAGTCTGCATAACATGCTTGAAAAGTTTAGACATAAAGTTGGTTCCTTGATCTGTTTAAACTACTTTTGGCAAACCAAACGTAGTGAAAAACTTTGTCAATGCTCTGATCACCAGAGGTGTAGTTATTTTTCTAAGAGGAATTGCTTCTGGGAAACGTGTTGCAGTACACATAATAGTTAATAAAAACTGGTTACCATTCTTTGTCTTGGGCAATGGACCAACACAGTCCACGATGACATGATCAAAAGGCTCACCAAGTACTGGTATTTATTTACTGTTTTGGAGTCCTTTAATTTGCTCCCAGAAGAATCTTTGGAGACTTTTTGATGTTCCATCGAGATTGGCAAACCATCCTCAGCCAGAGCCTGAGCCAACAGAGAGTCCTCCAGATCAGTCTCTGCAGCTCTGCTCTGTTTTTGAGCCCTGGTGAGAACACAGGCAGGAAACAGAGATGGCAAACACGTCGCCAGGTCATCATTCTTACTATTAGACTTTGGATCATCAGTTACTTCCAAAGCAGGGTGCACTTTTCCACCCGCAAGGTCATTTCCCATAATAAACTGAACTCCTTTAATTGGAAGGGAAAACACCACTAACCAACTTTGACTTAAGGTGCACAAGATGCAATGGAGCTACAACATAACCCATCTCAACTCCTTGCATCAAAATATTCCCATTACATGAGGAATGGTCACCCACTGGCAATACATCAGCTAAGATCACAGATCTTGACCCTCCTGTATCTCTTAGCATTTTAATGGGTTTTTCATATTCTACCTTTCAAGTCAAGGATACAACACCATCCAGAATGAATGGTTCGAAGCAAGGATCAAGCTCCTCAACAGCATTCCCTTTCTTGGCATCTGTTGAGATTAATGTTTATACTTCATTAACCGATTTATCTTGTTATGATGTACTAATGTAAGCTTCTGATATAATCATATTACTCACATGATAGCTTAATCATGTCCCCTGTGAAGAAACAGAAGAGACTCTGTTTCTTCCCTTCCTGAAACAAGAAGACTCAGCTACAAGATTATGTGCTGACTGAACGTGATTATTCAGCTGTGTATCTTTGTTGACAACTGAGGCTGTAAACTATCTGTTCCCCCCACCCCTCAGTACAGCCTCAGTCATTGTAACTAGGGACACGCCCCTTTCTTAATAAAATTGAGGAGAACGTTGAGACCGGCAGAGTGGGTTGGAGATTGTAACTGTGCGGTCTTCTTCCTACTCTCCTCGAGAATGAAACCAAACTAATTGTCTTTGTGCCTTTCTTTCCCTGTTTATATGATGTTCTAGGTGCTTAGACCTGACATTAACTTGGTCCTTCGAGCCGGATACCAACATACCTGAAGATACTGGTGGACGCGGGTGAAATCCAGAAAGACTGTGGCCAGAGCAGGACTGAAGAGTCCTTCAGACCCTTTAACGGGACTGGGTTTCTCCCCGTCCCCTAGGATTCTGAAGGTTGACGGTGATCAGAGGAATTAAGGCACAAAGGAGGACGACAGAGTCCTATAAATTCCGTAAGTAGGTTTTTCATTGAAACAAAAACCTGATTGAAAAAGGAAACAAAATAGAGTAAAACAAAATAGAGCTAGGTTTTCTTTGGAACAAAAACCTGAGTGAAAAAGACAAAATAGAGTAAAATAATTCCTACAAAGGGAGCAGGCCCCTGAAATTGTCTGTGGTAAAAGTAGGATATTTTACGTCTATGAAAGAAAAAGACCTGAGGAATTCTAGACTCTGTTTGGGCAAAAATAATATAGAGAACTAGTTCGCCTACTGAGGGAGCAGGCCCCTGAAATTGCATGTGGTAAAAAAGTAGGATATTTGTCATCCCAATTAAATAGGCCTTAAAGTGTGACTGAGAAGTGTGATTGGGAACAATAGAACCACTAGGTTCTATTATTCCATACTAAAACAGCAGGAAAAGTACAATACGACTTTTGTGGATGCAAAGGCAAGAATTTCTCACCTGAAAAGGTTGAAGCAGAAATTACCACAATAGTTTTTAGTATTGTCCTGCTGAAAAATAAACCCCAGTGTTTAGAATACCCTAGGTGTTACTACACTGGACCAAATTGATTCAAAATGGGAAAAACTCAAGCAAATAAGAGAAGGATTAACCAGCAGTGACTGGAAATTTGTACAAAGTAAAGATCCTGGCAAAAATTAACATTTAAATAGGTGGATTGAGAAATACGGATTTGAGGGACGCCTCAATTCCCAAAAAATTGCAGAATTAAAAGACAAAATAACAAAGAAGTGCAAAAATAATAAAAACAAAATGGCAAAAGAATGATGGAAGGATTTAGAATAAAAATAGGAAGAACCAAACAAAAAACAGATGAAAGTTTTGATGAACACCGAGTAAGGATGACTGCTGTGTTCAAAATGCATTCAGGTCTGAATAAAGGATCAAAACGCCTAGAGTCCCTATCAGCAGCAGTTAAAGAACGCTCTACATACAGGCTCAAGTAACGCAATACAGCAATGGGTAAATCGACATTACATAGGCATGGTGTCTGGTAAACCGGAAGATTACATTAATCATGCACTCCATGCAGAAAAAATAATTGAAGATAAAGAATGACAAAAAACTAAAACAAAGTCAGACACCTTCCTCTCAGAAGAAGAAGTGTTTTATCAAGGCCATAGAGTCCATCGTGATAACAGAGCCAGAGGCCGAGCAGGGAGAAGAAGATTCCACGGTCGTCCTTACTTATCAGATAAATCTTGGGACTGTGGACATGTTGGACACGTCCAAAGAGATTGTCCTAATCCAAAACTAGGGAGAAACCATTTAGCACGACTAACCAATGAAGAGAAAAATGCAAATCTTATACATTCCCAGCTGCCCAGTTAATCTCTTGGGAAGAGATGGTTTTATATCAATTAGGATTAGCCTGGTGCCCACAGCAAATGGAAGCATTATGGTAAAAAGACAACATGAAGATGTACTTGTGCAAAGGGGTTCAGGAAACCCTCACTACTACTATACTCTGGACATCCCAAACACACCTCCACATAAGTCAGCCTCAGCCCTGAAACAGGAAGGGAGACAAGCTATAGCAAAAATACAAGATGAAATGACAGAAACAGATTTGCATGTCACTCTCTGTTACAAATACAGCCCAGGATCGGACTCAGATTATGAAAAACAAGAAAAGTGTACACCGCAATAACAGTGGATTACCTCTACTCGGATGCTCACAGCACCACGGTAGCAGGAATAATCTTGCAAAAAAAAAAAAAAAAAAAAAAAAAAAAAAAAACTAAGCGGTTTAACAGAATGCATTTCCCCTCACAAAAAAAAAACAGTGTTTAGAAACAGTTGGGACAGGCGTACATCTAGATGAAGAAACATCACAAACATGATCTATGATGAATTTAACGAAAGAAGAGGAGATTCTGTTAAAAGATCTACCACCTTCCCTCTGGCCCCAGGGTCCCACTGACGTAGGACTAGTTAAAGGAGCAGTACCAGTGCAAATAACACCCAAATCTGACTACAGACCCTGTGTCAGACAATATCCTTTGAAGCCTGATGCACAACATATTACACTGTTGTCGACATCAGCAATGCATTCTTTTCTGTGCCAGTGGACAAATCAACAAAAACAAACTTCAACTATACAAAACAGTGAGGGAAATATTTAGGTCATAACCTGAGTGCACAAGGCAGAACCGTCCTAGAGGCAAGGAAGACAGCTATAACAAAACCTGTAACGAAAGTGCAAATAATGTCCTTTTTTAGGCCTCACAAACTAATGAACCCAAATTAATCGGAAAAAGCAGGGCCTCTACAAAAACTAATGCATGATCAAGAATTGAAAATGTCAACACAATTAAACTGGACGGCAGAAGCAGAAAAAGCCTTTTGTGATCTAAAACAGGCCTTAGTTTCCAGCACCGCTCTAGCGTTGCCGGATTACAATAAATCGTTTATTCAAATAGTAGACTGCAAAGGCCATTACATGACCTCTGTTTTAGTACAGCAGCACGGTGCAAAAATGAAGCCAATTGCTTACTTTTCATCTAAACTAGATAGTGTGGCCTGCATCTTATCAGCATGGGTACATGCAGTAATCGCGGCCGGCAGCAAACATGACTGTCAATAAACAGTTGAACAGTTGACTAAATCCAGACCAGATATAAAAGATCAACCCTTAACCGAGGGACGAACTCTTTTTATAGATGGCTCATCAAGAAAAGACAACTATGTTAAAACACAGACAGGTGTTGTTACAGCAAGCTTAAAAGCAGAAAAACTGCCATCAAACTACTTTGCAAAAGCTGCAGAACTGGTAGCCCTCACAGAGGCTTCAAATTAATGAAAGGAAAACGAACAACTATTTACACAGTCAGTATGCATTTTCAACAGTTCACACTGTGAACTGAGGCAAGTTTCCATCTCCAAGCTACCCATTTCAACTAATTCACGTGGACTTCATTGTATTAAATCAGAGTGAAGAGAAAAAGTATTGTCTAGTGATAATAGCTTTTCTAAATGGAAAGGCAGCAACAGTAGCTAAAGCTTTGTGCAGACATTATACCTAGATATGGTATATAATGAAAAAAAAATCTACAGTGACAATGGCACTCAATTTGTAAACCAAGTGATTAAAAAGATAGGACAGTGCTTTCACATAGACTTAAAGAATAATTGTTCATATCAACCTCAAAGCTATGAGACCTATGAGACATTGTTTGGCAGGCAGTACAGGCTGCCATATTTTAAGAATGAATGGGAACTGAAACAAGAAACTGACTTAGCAGATTATATGAGAAAAATATTGGAAATGCTTCTTCATTATCAAAATAGATAGTGATTGATGAAAGAGGCAAATTCTACAATGGAAATTTGTTAATCTGCTAGGACAAGACACGGTGCAAACATAAAATAAAGATTCATAGATCACTGGGTGATTATAATTTAACGAACACAGATCCTAAATTTGTAAGAACGCAGAAAATGCAACAATAATAATTAGGGATAAATGAAAATGTAAGAAATCACTCAGAGTAATGTCTGCTTAAAGTTTTTTTAAGGGTAAACTAAACACATGAGTATCTTGTTAAAGTATCCTTTAACAAGATACTTGTTAAAGGAGAAGTCCGGTCAACAAGGAAAAATCACGGGATCATTAGCTATAACTAAAACTAATACGTTTGTGGTTATTTAATGAACTTAGCTTTAATCAATAAGAAAATAAAAACATAAATTGTCGTCTGGATCACTGTGTATGGGGGCGGACATTACTGGCCATATATGGGCAGTAAGGGCCGCCTGACATCACATCCTTTGACGTGGAAAAGCGGATCGGCGACAGCATTTCTCCGCACTTTCCAAGCAAAGTCAATAGGAGCCGTTCGACACAGCTGCGATCATCAGCATTTTTTTCGGATTTTCCAGAGGACTTCACCATTGACTTTCACGAGAGCTATTGTTGAAGCAACAATGCCCACGTGCATGGCCGTAGGATGTTCCAACACAACTGGTAAAAGTGGAAAAACATTGCTTATTTCACCTTTCCGATTCATGAGCCACCACGGGCTCGTCGCTGGATTGCCAACTAGAAGAGAGAGGATTTGCCATCTAACTTCTGGCCAGAGAAAAAACACGTCATATGCAGCGACTATTTCAAAGAAGAATGTTTTGAACATGACATGAGAGCGAGGATTTTCGGTAGGTTATTATTTTTTATAATTTAGAATTTGCAGGGATATTTGGTTACCGACCAGAGGGGCGGAGGGATATCACATGTGATGTGCCTTATTATTTTGTCCATCATCTGGGCAGAGCTGCTCTGTGTGTTTTAGTCTTTAGCCTAATGTGCAGACCACCACAACTGTTTTGCAATGTTTTTCCCCGTGCATCCGCCTAATTCAGGGCTTCAGAAGCAAGCGAGGGAAACAAAGTCTCTGCCGTCCACTGCAGCTCTCGCGCGCGGTAGCAGCAGTGTTTGTTTTTTTTCCCCAACCGTCCGCGGACTGTTTATTGGGGGGTTTCCCGTCCGCGGACGGGGGTTATGGGGTTTCCCCTCACCGTGCGCGGACTGTTTGTGTTTTTTTTTTCCCCTCACCGTCCGCGGACTGTTTCTGTTTTGCGTTTTGAGGCGGAGGGATATTTCTGCTGTCGGCTGTAGCGACAGTGTCGCTTGCTCAACAGGGTCCGCTTCGTGATGTCACAAAATGGGAGGTGACAGTACTATTGTTGACCAAGATGGATTTCGCCACATAAACACGATTAAATGAAAATAATTCTTAATTAAAAAAACGTATAATTTATTGCACAGTATGTAATAGTTTTATATTTAAAGTACTTTAAGCAGTTTGAATTCTGATTTTGACTGGACTTTTCCTTTAAAAGGTTGAATTAGATGAGGTTAAGATTGTATTGGGGAGTATTATCAATTAAACTAATGTTAGATGACTGAAAGAGGTTTAAAGACTCATAAAAAGTCTATCTAGAGCTGTTTGGAGCAGTTAAATGATCAGGGGGAGATGTTTTTAAAAGACAAACAATGAATTACTGTTCACAGCATACTACAGTTTCAAATTTTTTTTAACAACCAGGGTTGCTTACAAAAGTTGTCTGTTAAAACAAGCAGAAATTATCAAAAAAATAAGAGAATAATGGGGTTAGAATTGCTCTTCGCTTTGGGTGAAAGGCATATTCAACTAAGTCCTTTGGTTTGATGCATGTCAAGCTGAAACTGATTCACAGAACTACTTCCTGTCTCCGCCCTGGGCTACACCCACTTCCTGAATAGGAACCAATTACGACTTTGTGTGTGCTTGGGGTATGCACACACTTCCTTTTTCTCAAGCTGAGCTTTTCAAAATAAGACAAAAGATACATGGGAATGCTTCTGAGTAACATCACAACAATATTCTGGAAATATACATAGTGGAGCTTTCTTTTACAAATTTAAGGGTTTTCTGTTTGGGGTTTTTAGAAAAATGTGAAGTATTTTAAGGCTGGTTCAGCAAGAAGTTTTTTGAAAGGTTTTAATACAATTCTTTGTTGAGACTGTTAAAGAGTGTGTTAAATGAGTTGAGATGAACCTTGACACAGTAGCCATGAAACAGAAACTTCACCCAAGTGGGAAGGACCCCTTTAAGTGTTCCGTACCACCCCTACAGCAGTAAAAATAGCAGAAAGGTCCGCCTGGATCTAGTTATCTCATTGTAAAAAGGTCATTCAAGCTGACAGCTCCGATAGGGGAAGTACTTACCAGTCTGATAATAGGGTGGACCCAGACATTTAGAGTCGGGGAGACCCAAAAGTCAGTGAAGAAAAAGAGCATTACGGAACCAAGTAGAGGAATTCAGCTTGAATGACGCATTAAGCTGTATTACACTAAATAGGAAAAAATGAATACTCTTTTACCGCTGACTGTGTGCGTTTTCTTCAGTCTGGTAGAAACCACAATAGACTATTATGACAAATCACCCGTATTATCAACAACCTTCCCAAACCCATGTTTAAAAACAGAACATAGAAGAACAGGAGATCTGTATTTCTGTTATAACAGTACAAGATTTCAGGCAGTTCTGGTACAAGACATCAGCAAAATAAAGATAGGAGGCTACAGCGGAGATTCCTGGAAAGGGTACGATTGGTACCTGGACAGCACCGGCCTAAAACAGTCAGGACATTACTGGGGAAATGTTCTTGCAACCACTGGTCGATGGCCAGAAAGATCATATGGCCACTCCAATAGAGCTAACATATGGAAAAGAAGAATGACAATGCATCTAGCAGGAAAAGATTTATTTTTTTACATTCAATACAACTAGTGAACCACTGCCAGAAAAACCTGAATCCTCTGGTCAATACATAAGTCCTTATGTCATGTATTAATGCTTTGTATTTGGAGAGAACACAAACAGAACCCTTGTGTTCGTTTAGGATTTTGTCCTAATGTAACTGCCTTCAATGTAAACATTCACACGGGGACCCCAAACAGATTCAGAGATGGTACCCTTAATAATAAACAGCCCCCTTACTACAAATGAATGGTTTCAGGTCACAACAGGAGCCTCAGGACAAACAAACAATTGGCTGTTAATGGTAGAGCAAGCTGCTAACATGGCTGGACAAAGCTGTGTAGAGTGTATGAGTGTTTTTGAAGCAGTACATGGACAACTGGCTGCGACTTCACTCATGGCTTTTCAGAATAGAATTGCTCTAGACATGTTACTGGCAGAAAAAGGAGGAGTCTGCGCAATTTTTGGTGAGCGATGTTGTACTCGTATTCCAAACAACACAGCCTCAGACAGCAGTCTCACTGTCGCCCTCGAAGGCCTACGGTCACTGAATGGTAAAATGAAGGAGCATTCCGGCGTGGACATGTCCATGTGGGACTCATGGTTGGATGTTTTTTCGAAAATACCGCACCCTTATTTCATCGGTGCTTGTGTCCACAGCTGTGTTTGCTGCCATCTTCACCCTTTGTGGCTGCTGCTGCATGTCTTCGAGGTTTAACGCAGCAGTTAATAACAACTGCAATAGCTCCTGCGCACGAACAGTATCCTCTTTTGGCTCCCAGTGACGATGCAGATGACCAGGAAGAAGAAGACAATTGTAACATAGAAACTTTATTTGCCGACGAGGTGTAAACTCACGACCCCTCCGAGTGTACGTGATAATGTTGCTGCTACTCCATGATCTAGCAGCCGAAAATCGTCGATGAAGTGGCTGTTTAGTGAAAATTGTAATAGTATTTTTCATCTGACATTATACACCATAAATAGGGGGAAATGTTGAGATTAATATTTATACTTCATTAACCGATTTATCTTGTTATGATGTAGTAATATAAGCTTCTGATATAATCATATTACTCACATGATAGCTTAATCATGTCCCCTGTGAAGAAACAGAAGAGACTCTGTTTCTTCCCTTCCTGAAACAAGAAGACTCAGCTACAAGATTATGTGCTGACTGAACGTGATTACTCAGCTGTGTATCTTTGTTGACAACTGAGGCTGTAAACTATCTGTTCCCCCCACCCCTCAGTACAGCCTCAGTCATTGTAACTAGGGACACGCCCCTTTCTTAATAAAATCGAGGAGAACGTTGAGACCGGCAGAGTGGGTTGGAGATTGTAACTGTGCGGTCTTCTTCCTACTCTCCTCGAGAATGAAACCAAACTAATTGTCTTTGTGCCTTTCTTTCCCTGTTTATATGATGCTCTAGGTGCTTAGACCTGACAGCATCAATGGTTTTAATCAAACCTACCCCTTTTGATGGCTTCACTTCAGATGACTGATTCTTACGTTTTAAAGAGGGACACTCCACAACAATATGACCAACATTAATTCACGTAAAGAACTGTAGTCAACAACTTTACTGCCGAAAGCCATTTGTCAAAAAGCGTTGCTTTTTCACGAGCAAACTCAACAAAAGTCTGATTTGCTGTCCTTTTGTGATTACGAAAACGTTGTCTGTACGCTTCTGGAACAAGTTTATAAGCAGCAAGGATAGCAGACTTTACTACATCATATTTTAAACTTTCTTCCAGAGACAAAGCAGAACAAACTTGTGGAGGCCAAGTTAATGTAGAAAATATTTAGTTACTGTAAAAACTTATTTGTTCAATTAGTAATTTAATAAGTGAATTTGTTGAGGTTTAGGAAGCATTATTATATTGCATGTAGCTAAATTCATAATGTTTTAAGTGTTTTATTTTAAGTTTGTATGCCTTATAACTTCATTGGCCACTTTGTAATTTATGCAAATGAGGTGAGCCTGGGGGAGACGGAAGCAAAAGGAAGTCGGGCGCTGCAAGTGAGAATCGACAGAGCCACACGGTTTTTCAACCGTAGTTTGTTTTGTGGAGGTTATCAAAGATTTGACTGCTCATGTAAAGGATAACGCAAGAAACTGTGGAATAAATCTTTTTGTTTTACATCTTTACATCGGAGCGCTGTGGACGTTTTTCCTTTGGGTTTTTCCTCCGCAAACACACGAGTAAAATCAGTGAAATTAACCCTGTGGCAGCACAAAACTTCTTGTGCTTTGCCAACCAATTTACACTGCAGAAGCAGAGGCCAAACCTCTCTCGGCCAATTTAATGAAGCAGCAACACGTTCAAAAACATTGAAATATGTATCAACTTCTGATTCACGAAATGGAGGTACTAACACAATGTTTTTGCTCACATCGAAAGAACCTGGGGGTACAGAAGAACAAGTTATTTCCTCAGCAGCCGATGAATTTACAAAGCTGGATTGAGAAGTACTGGTTTGAGGGTGTGTGGAACTTATGGAAGATTGAGCCTGTAATTACAACTGGCGCAATCTTACTTCCCTTTCAGTCTGAAGCTCCAACTCCAGCTTTTTCAGCTTCAAAACTCGTTCTGTCTCAGCTTGTAACTCCAATTTTGTCACGAACCAGAAACAGATGGACCCAGTATTCAGCCAGACAAGAGAGGTTTTAAGCAAAAAAAAACAGGATTTATTAATGAACAGGGACAGGCAAGGCTCAATGGTCAAAAAGCCAGTCCAAAATCCGGTACACGAAAGGCAGTCCAAAACAGGCAAAAGTACAGACAAGGACAGGGCAAAACTCAAAATATCCCAAGGCAGGTCCAGGTCAGAGAAACAGGTGAGCAATCATACAGGGCAAGAAAATCAGGTTCAGGGATCAGGCTGGCTCAGAATCAAAAAGGCAATAGGGTCGGTATCAACAGGGCTATCAGAAATACAACGCTGGATAAGACTCACCAAGTGGCTCGAATTGATCTGGCAGATTGCAGAGGTTTGTGACAGGACTATATAGGGGAGTGAGCAGGTGAACAGGAGTGAAGACTAATTACTGACATGGGTGGAGCTTATCAGGAACAGGGAAGTGACCGGAAGTAAACCCTTGGAGTTTATCCTGAGCCTCTAATTGCAGTCTTGCCAGACGTACCTTTATTAATGCTTCTTGCTTTGATTGAGAAGAAGGTGAGGCAGCAACAGAAGGTGAGGCATCAGTACTCACGCTTCCAACCTTTGGCTGCTCCACACCAACAGGCCTCCGTCCTTCCTCTGACACAGCAGGCATCAATCTCTCATTAGGAGACCTATCAAGAGGAACTCCCAAAGAATGTGTCTCAGAAACAGGAAGCAATCCTTCTTCCACAAGCTTGTTTGAAACAACAAATTTCAGCTCTTTTTTAACCATTTGTTTGGTTACATTCATCTCAAAATGGGCTGCTATAGAAAATAGGTCTTGTTTTCTGCACCTTTCCAACTCCTCCCAAGAAGGATTATCTACAAAAGCACACACATTGAAAATACGGGTTGCCATACCAACACTCTTTGCCACATACACCTAAGAACTCCAACAATCCACTTCAAAATATACAGACAGGATTAATAACTCCCGGACGAGCCCCCAATTTATGTTACGTCCCTTGGCTTAGTCTAGGGGTTATATGGGACGGACATAAAATGAGGAAGTGGACTGAGGAGGCAAAGTTATCTTTTGGATATTTATTTATTTCTAATATTACATAATTTACAATTCAGACCGTTAAAACTTCAGGGAGAACCCAGGCCAACATAACAAACAAAACAACCCTAATCAGAAAATAAAAAGCAGAACTTACCTAACAACAATGAAAATAAAATAGTACAAACCTACAAACTAACCTAAACCTAACAATCACTTAAACAAGAGAAAACTGGGGTTAAACCAAAAGGCAGCTCTCCCCTACCAACCCAGTCTGACCAAATGTGCATTAAAAACCATGACAAAGGCAGGCCTTTGCACTGGCCAGCATGTGCAAGAGGTGGTATGGCAGGCATTTGGCCAAGAGGCACTGAGGTGCAGGATCACAGCCTTTAAATAGGACACAGGTGTTTGCTGATTGCATTGGACTCTGGAAACCACACCCGCATCCTGGAGAAGGTGGAGCCTAGCACAGGACAAAGAATTAGCACAAACACAAACATCTACCTGGGAGATGTAACAGTTTTAAAGAATTAAATACCAGAAATCATTGCTGTGATGTAAAACTTGGGTCTAGGGAAGGAGGTCACTTTCTACCTTTTGGAGCATCTCTCAACTTTCCTGGTCAATGTTCATCAAACTGAACCCCCATGTATCCAACTATGCCCTGTAGTGCTATCCTCACAAAGCAAATTAATAATAATCATAATAATTAAAAAAATCCCTAAGAGGAATGTTTTGTATATTTTTCCCCAATCAAAACTAAACAATGTTTGACTTTAAAATACATTAGTTATGTGTCAAACCAAACATATAAGTCATGTTATAACCAGTAGCCCATAAAACATCAAAACTCTAACTTCAATCATAAATTAAAGGATAACTCACCCCCAAATCAACTTTTTTTTGCCTACAAACTGTTAACATGGTTGTGCTGTCTACATATCCTAGTCATTATTTTTAAACATTTGTGAATATATGTTGAAATCCTACTTTTGTGTCTAAAATTGCCAGTGTGGTCTTGCATTGAATTTTGAATTAACATTGCTTTTGGGTGACCTGATGTAATTCTGATCTAATGACGTTGGTAGCTCTGCCGCTGTGGGTTACAAAACAGCCCTGTCTTAAAAAACAACAACAACACAGCTCCATGTTGTGCCTCAATAGCGAGCACTATTGCAATTTTCAAACACTCTAGCAACCTTTTTTTCTTCAAAAAGCAACTGGACTCAAATCTACCAAGTTTTATGTGTTATTGGCAAATTTACATGAATGCAACCAATTGTTAGTGCTGTTAGTGTCTTGGGGCAACTGGGAAGGGGCTGGCGTGAGGCCGCGCTGAAGTTGGTTTTGGGTTGGACATTGGATATTCGCACTTCGTGGATTCAACAGCCAGCTAGCAGACAGAAAGCAGCAACCCATGCTTGTCATCTTCCTTCTATCAGTTCGATCAGGAGGCAGACGGTGCTCAAGCCACTGTATGACCCAGAACTAACTTTACTGCGGTTGCTGTGACCTTCCCTCTCGGCCTTTCCTCATATTTAAACCTCCCTGCTGCAGTCAGAGCAAAGAGAAGATCAACCATGCTTCGTGTCCACACTACAAATTAATCATGATGCGCAAGGCTGTCGGTGATCTCGCCTAGATGACAAAGTGGGAAATAAATATAATGTATAACTGGACCGATTCTGTCCTCCACTGCCTTGGCAGCACATGCTTTGGGCATTGTTCAGTCAGCGCCTTGAGCCAGCAGCTCAAACTGAGAATGCTCTGGCCCACTGGGCCCTACAAGCCTCCCTCAACCTCCGGGGAAAAGGAGGGTGAAAAAGTCCTCCACCTCAAAAGACCGAACAGTGGCGTAACTACCAGCATAACTCTGCTCATTCTCCATGATTCAGTATGGCAAATGAAGCTTGTGGCTTCTTCCCCACCATGCTAAACAGATTCCTCTCCCCTCCCGCTCACACATATCCCTGGCCACTTTGATGGAGTTTTCAAAATTGGTTTAGCACAAACCAATGAAAATGTCTCAGTTTATTCAGTTGTTAACTCAAAAGGAGGTACTTCTTCTGCTCTTAGAGACCATTCAACTTCTGGACCAAAATTACCACAAACAACTACTATTTTACAAGTTATTAATAATAATTCCCTGTTACAGCAATTGTTCTACTTAATAAAACACTGGGAAACACTACTCGCTACTCAAAAGAACATGCAAAGGAAAATAAATGAAAATAAAACAAGTCAAAAATGGATTAAATGAGAGATAGCAAAGCTTAAATCAATTCACAGTTGTTAAGTCTGATTGACACCACATTCATCACATACATCACATTCAGAATGCATTAGGTTCCTGGGCATTCACATCTCCTCTGACCTCTCTTGGACTGCGAACACCTCCCACCTGGTGAAGAAGGCCCAGCAATGGCTCTTCTCCTTTAGGAAACCGAAAAGGTCTGGACTTTCCACTAAACCAGGCAATGCACTGTTTACCCCTTCTCCCATCAGGTAAACACTTCAGAAGCCTCATGATTTAGCCTTTATGATTTATATAATAATGCTATATAAATAAAATTTAATTGAATTGTATTAGACTTCTTTGAGCAAATGAAAAACATCCCCATTCTGTGCCGTCTGTCTCTCCTAATTATGTGTCTCCTAATCGAAGTACTGAGAGCAGTTGTGGGCGGCGGTGCCCCTCAGTACCGGCTGACAGGGATAGAAACAGAAGGAATCTATTCAATATAATGATTAGCCTGTTACATATGTCCTAATTTAAAAATTATTTACTCTTAACAGCAGTGTTAAAATTCTATGAATCTAAAATAACTTGTAGAAGTATGGCGGACTGGGAATTTTTGGTTTTGATAATTTCCTGCTCATAAATCTTCCTTAGGAAACAACTTGTCATAATCATCTGAGTTAGTTTCCTTCATAAAGGGAGAACTTTTGTTTTTTTCTGGTTTGGCATCAAACAAATGCAACGTGTGAAAACAGCACAAAATAATTATTTTTCTGGCAGCTAATTTTACAGTTAATCCTAGTTCTGTATTAAACTCCCCATTATTACATTTCATTCATTGTACTTTAAATGTTCCCTTGTTTTAATACCTTCAAAAATCAGTTGTCTGTTAATTTTCCCAACAGGTAACACAGACTGACAAGCAGACACACAGACAGATAGATTATTTATCTGTCCTGAGGTAAATTTAAGAATAAAATTTTAAAATAAACAAAAATTAACTGATAAAAGTAGCCACCAGAAATGCATTGTTGATGCAAAATTAGTTTAGTGTTTTTCTAAGATTTTTAATTATCCTTTTAGCAACTATGTTCAAAAATTGAGAAGTTATCTTGCTAATCAAGAGCATATTGATAAATATTTTATTATTGTTCTATTCTCTCTCTCTCTCTCTCTCTCTCTCTCACTCTCTCTCTCTCTGTCTCTCTCTATGTGTGTGTGTTGGGGGGGGGGGGGTGCATCACAAAGCATTTGTGCTTAGGGCACCCATATGGTTAGCACCGCCCCTGTGTGGACACCCAGTAATACTTGTACATGGTTGCTCCCCCTGGTATTTTTTTCTAGCAGCTTACCACTATAAACAGCTTTTAAGGATGACTCATCTTCAGTGTTTAGGTTAACATTTTATTCTAATATGGCAGAGAAACAATCACAAGTTACAGCGCTGGACTCTTACAACAAAGTGACTCAAGCAACATCTTACAGATAAAGAGCCCTTGCTCAAATACACATGCTCTTTTTCCAATCTTAGACACACCCCTCAAAGGGGATGGCCTCCTCACATGATGTCTGAAGAAAGAATTTGCCATTCATGGAAATGTTATCTGTTTTCCAACGTGTTAGTTTGTGGGTGTCTTGATCTAACTAAGGCTACCTTCATTCACACGGAAGGGAAATGCGATCCACATCCGATCTTTTTACCTATATGAGACCTATATCTGTCTTTTTCATGGAACAGCCTAATTCTGATCTTTTCATCCAAAACAAGAAAAAAAATCGATTTGTGCCACTTCCATATGTGGTACTAATTCGGATACGTATTGGATGTTTTTCAAAGTATCCTCAGTTAGAATTATCATTTTATCCATCTTTCATGTCACTCTCCTGGCTCCAACTACTCCTCCACACACAGCAGTAGCAGTTAGTGCTCCACAAAAGACCATTTATAATAGCTGTTCTGCTTTTTTTTTACCTTATGATGTTCAGACAGAAGTATGATCCCAGTCACATTTGATAGCAGTATGAACAGCCACCTAAAAAAATCCAATTTCAGTAAAAATCAGAAAGTGAATGCACACATCTACATCAGAGGGAGAGCTGTTCCATTCAGAACTCCCCATAGATTATATCTAATTATATATAACTAGTTTTAACTTTTACCAAAAGATTACACAAATTAAACAACCCATACCACAAGTCTTAAAGTATACACTCTATTTTATAGGTTGCAGTTGTTTCTGCTGATACATTAAACCCCATGTATGGATGTTTAATTGATGTATTGCCCTTAATTCAAGAACATTCATGTCAACGTATTTATTGAATGTTTGACATTGGCTTTGCTTTACATTGGAAAAATAGTGGCACCTTATAATAAAATGTTTTGTGATCTTATTTGATTCTGTATTATGGACATCTACTGAGCTGCTATAAGCTAAACACAAAAATGGTTTGTCATTAGATGTAACATGTCAAATTTAGGTCATGATAATCTTGTTCTTAAAAGTCAAAGTAAAATCAAAAAACAATAAATTTACTCAAGGTGTCCACAGCTTAACAAGAATCATAATCTTTTAATTAGGGGGAACAAGCTGCAAGATTAATTTTTCTGTAACGCTGCATTGTCTTCATGGCTTAACGGCTTCAGCTGAATTTTCTCATCTCCCTCTCCATCTGTTTTTATGTGCCTGCAACAAAAGTAAAAAAAAAAGCCGCAGTGAAATCATTGTACAGCTTAATACTGGAAAACAGAAAGATAGGAAAGATAAGATTGTAATGCACAAACAGGATACAAAAGAGACCAGGAGTGAACGTAGTGATTGTACTATATCTAGCCCCGACACGTCAACCCCCACCCCATCTCTTTTGATGAATATGCAGTGAGGCTCTTTCTGGTGCAAAGTTGTCATATTCTGCTAGATTTGATGCACATTTGGTTATTTAGCATGCGGTGTGGTTCACCAAATTTGCAAATATTTGTGCTATTTTTTTTTCATTATTTTGCGTGTCCAAAAGGTGGAACTTGAATTACCACTGCTCACAAAAGGCAGGTTTACTCTATGAAGTCTCTGAATTTATTTCACTTAGAAGAGACAGGCCAAGGGAAAGTAAATAGTACCTTCTCTATTCATGTGTACATGTTTTAATTCAAAAAAGAACAAAATATTAATCAGAACTTTTCCCCCTAAAATCTCACTTAGACCCACAAGCACGGTAGAGGACGCTCAGGATCATGCCATTAAACTGTGGTAGCCTGTCAAAGTCATAATCCATCAGACAGCCAGGACAACCAAACTGTTGTAATGTTTTGAAAGGAGAACTGTTTTTTTTATTTTATTAAAGAGGTCCACTCATGTGGAATGCCTCAAGGCTCCATTCTTGGCCCCTTCCTCTTCTCTCTTTACCCTGATCCATTGGGGTCAGTTATAAGAAAACATGGTTTAGCTCACTTTTTTCCAAGCAAATGTTGTGGTTCGAACGGACGGAATGATTACATTCTGCTTCACATCTGCTCTCCTCTACTTCTGCTCTGCTTTTAGCCCACTAATATTCTTAAAGGCAGAAGCTTGTAGGAAAAAGACCTTTTATTTATCATATCCCCAGATTCTGAGTATAGGGGCAGCTTTTCCAGCTCTGCACCTCACTGGTTCGTAAGTGACTGTAGAACAAAAGCTATTTGGGAATGGATTGTCCGGTCCCAGCATAATTTATCCTAAATGATACCGGATTGTGGTGGTGGGGTGGGTGTTTCTTTTTTTTAATTGGTGCGCTACGCGCAAGGGATAACAGTGGGGCAGATGCATAAATAAAGACTCCTTTAAAAAGAAGAGCACAAATCATGGGTCTGAGCTGAAGCCCCCAATGTTTCGAGTCCTTTAAAATACCCCTTTGAAGTACGCACCTAAATTATGTGTGGCTAAATTATGTGCAGCTATATTCAAGTGCAGGGTGATGCAGCAACCCCATCGCAGCACAGCCTGTTCTGGGCTTTCAGCCTGTTGTTAAGATTGAACTAAAGAGCATGAAACATAGCTACTAACTCTCCTATTGATTTTATTTTGGGACATAGTTCAGAAACAATGTAGAATTAATAAAAACGAAACTTAGAAACAGATTAAGTGGTCTTTCAGACTGCACTTACTTTCACCCCTGGATTTAAAACATCCAAGGAATGCCCAAGTTTTGAAACCCACCCTACGGGTTTGGAAAACCTTTGCTTTAATTTTATTTTAGTACAACAATTTAAGTATTAATTTATGCATATTTTGACTGGACCATC
>CM073123.1:57513274-57535774 GCA_037039145.1 Fundulus diaphanus
AAGGTTTACGTAATGCGTTACATGGTGTTTCTTGTTTCTTTTGTATGTATATAGTTCCTTAGCTTCTTTTAATCTTCACTTTGCTTAGTAGTTTCAGTTAAGTTCACTAGCCTAGCAGAGAGGATTTGTTGATTGAAATATAGTGTTAATTCAGATAAACAGCATCCAGTGACGTTCTCTGGATGTTCATATTATTTCTGTTAATAAATTCTTGAACTTGAAGAGAAGTTGTCACTCTTTATTCTATATGTGTGCAGAGTTTGCTGTTAAAAGACCGCCAGAGCTCTAATCATTCCTTTCAACTATTGTTCTGATATCAGCTCTAGAGCTGATATTAAATGGACAATACCTAACAGACAGAGAGTTATTTATTAAACATTAAATAATTCTAAAACAGTGTGTAATTGCAGAACAGATATATGATGGAGCTTGATTATTAAGGGCTTTATACGTGAGATGGAGACTTTTAAATTCTATTTAATTCAAATTTATTTATATAGCGCCAATTCATGAAACATGTCATCTCGAGGCACTTTACAAAGTCAAATCAATCATATTATACAGATTGGTCAAAAATTTCCTATATAAGGGAACCAGTTGATTGCTTCAAAGTCCCGACAAGCAGCATTCACTCCTGGAGAAGCGTAGAGCTACAGGGAGAGTTGTCTGCATTGTCCATGGCTTTGCAGCAATCCCTCATACTGAGCAAGCATGAAGCGACAGTGGAAAGAAAAAACACCCGTTAGCGGGAAGGAAAAACCTTTAGCAAAAACCGGGCTCAGTATGAATGGTCATCTGCCTCGACCGACTGGGGGTTACAGAAGACAGAGCAGAGACACAACAAGACAGACAAAAAGCACAGAAGCACACATTGATCTAGTAATCTGTTCTACATTAGATGGTAATAGTCGGTGATCTGTCCTCCCTGGATGATTTCACAGTCAACAGAACGTCAGACCAGGTGTACCTACTATGAAGAAAAAAAGAGAGAGAACAAAAAGTTAAAAGCTGAAATGACAACAGTCATTTCAATGTAATGCAATGCAAATCTGGAAGACAGTAGACTGGAGAACAGTAGAAATCAGTGGAGTGAGAAAAATAGACCCTGATGTCCTCCAGCAGCCTAAGCCTATAGCAGCATAACTATAGAGGTAGCTCAGGGTAACATGAGCCACTCTAACTATAAGCTTTGTCAAAAAGGAAAGTGTTAAGATTAGTCTTAAAAGTAGACAGGGTGTCTGCCTCACGGACCAAAACTGGGAGTTGGTTCCACAGGAAAGGAGCCTGATAGCTAAAGGCTCTGCCTCCCATTCTACTTTTAGAGACTCTAGGAACCACCAGCAGACCTGCAGTCTGAGAGCGAAGTGCTCTGTAAGGAACATACGGGGTAATCAGAGCTCTGATATATGATGGAGCTTGATTATTAAGGGCTTTATACGTTAGAAGAAGAATTTTAAATTCTATTCTTGATTTAACAGGAAGCCAGTGAAGGGAAGCTAGAATCGGAGAAATATGGTCCCTCTTGTTGATTTTCATCAGAACTCTTGCTGCAGCATTTTGGATCAGCTGAAGACTTTGAACTGCATTTTGTGGACTTCCTGATAGTAAAGAATTACAATAGTCCAGCCTTGAAGTAACAAATGCATGGACTAGTTTTTCAGCATCACCCCTGGACAGAATGTTTCTAATTTTGGCGATATTCCTGAGGTGAAAAAAGGAAACTCTGGAAACCTTATTAATATGGGATTTAAATGACATGTCTTGGTCTAAAATAACACCAAAATTTTTTACTTTACTACCAGAGGCCAAGTTAATGCCATCCAGATTCAATGATTGATTAAGAAGTTTATTTTTTGAGGACTCTGGTCCAAAGATTATAACTTCTGTCTTGTCAGAATTTAAGTGCAGGAAATTTAAAGTCATCCAGCTTTTGATGTCATCAAGACATGACTGCAGTCGAAGTAATTGATTGGATTCATCAGGTTATATGGATAAATATAGCTGAGTGTCATCAGCATAACAGTGGAAATTAATCCCATGCTGTCTGATAATTTTGCCAATCGGAAGCATATATATAGTAAAGAGAATTGGTCCAAGGACTGAACCCTGTGGTACTCCACAAGTGACCCTAGAGCTTGAAAAAGATTTATTATTAACATGAACAAACTGGAATCTGTCCGACAGATAAGATTTAAACCAGCGTAATGCTTTCCCCTTAATCCCTACAGTATGCTCAAGTCTTTGTAGGATAATATTGTGATCAACTGTGTCAAATGCAGCACTGAGATCTAGCAGGACAAGTATAGACGCAAGTCCATTATCTGAGGGCATGAGAATATCATTGGTGACCTTCACCAGAGCCGTTTCAGTGCTATGATGAGCTCTGAAGCCGGACTGAAACTCCTCAAGTAGGTCATTACTTTGTAAATGTTCACAGAGTTGATTAGCAACTACTTTCTCGAGAATTTTAGATAAGAAAAGAAGACTAGATATAGGTCTGTAATTTACTAACTCATCTTGATCAAGAGATGGTTTCTTAAGTAAAGGTTTAATAACAGCTACTTTAAAAGCCTGTGGTACATATCCATTTACTAAGGATAGATTAATCATGTCTAAAATACGACCACTGATCAAAGGGAATACCTCCTTAAACAATTTGGTTGGGATTGGGTCTAACATACAGGTAGAAGGTTTAGATGAAGCTAATATTTTAGATAGCTCAGAAAGCTCTACTCCTTCTAAACAATTCAAACACAGATCAGGTTCTAAAGATTCCTCTAACGCTGTCTCACTTACTGAGGACGAGGTAATCATGTTTGGGAGAATGCCAATTATTTTATTTTTAATGGAATCAATTTTATTTATGAAGAATCCCATGAAGTTATTACTGTTGAGAGCTAAGGGAATGGATCAACGGAGCTATGACTCTGGGTAAGTATGGCAACTGTACTAAAGAGAAATCTAGGATTATTTTTATTCCCCTCTATTAATGATGAAAAATATGCTGCTCTAACTCTGCAAAGGGTCTTTTTATACAACAGTAGAAAAAGACCAGATTAGGTAGGATTTCTCATGTTGTGTAGAGTGCCATTCTCTCTCCAATTTCCTAACATTTTGCTTCAAAGAACGCACCTCTAAATTAAACCACGGTGCCAGCTTCCTGTGAATAATCACCTTCTTTTTCAAGGGAGCTACATTGTCTAATGCAAAACGCAATGAGAAAGTGACACCGTTAACAAAGCCGTCTATTTGTGAATGGGAAGAAACAACATTGCTGCCATCTGCGGGACATTTCTGTGATACTGAGGATATTAAAAGGGGGACAGACTCTTTAAAGTTTGATACAGCATTATCTGATAAAGATCTACTATAATGAAACCTTCTTTTTGGGGTGGAGAACTCAGTTAAATTGAACTCAAAGGTTATTGAAAAATAGATAGGACAGGGTTGTGAGAAAATACTTTTAATTCTTCACAATCAATGCCATATGCCAGCTCATGGTCCAAAGTATGAAGGCAAGAGCGCATTGGTTTATGCACACTTTGAGCAAAACCATTTGAATCTAGGATAGTTTTAAAGGCTATCAAATTCAGTGTCAACATGAATGTTAAAATTCCCCGCTATAATAACCTTGTCAGTGTTTAACACCAAATCATATAAGAAGTCTGAGAACTGATGCAAAAACTGAGATTTAGGGCCTGATAGACGATACAAAACAACAAAGAGAAGAGGTTTTATTGCTTTGCAGTTTGGGTGAGAAAAACTCAGGGTTAAATGTTCCAAAGAATTGTAGTTATTAATTGGCCTTTGACTAATTAATAAATCAGACTGAAAGATGGTTGCTACTCCTCCTCCTCTTCTTGTAGATCTGGGAATGTGAAAATTTAAATAATTGGAGGGAGCTGCCTCATTTATACTAACGTAGTCCTCTTGTAGCCAGGTTTCTGTGAGACAAAATAAATCAATATGATTATCAGAAATGAATTAATTACCTAACAAAGTCTTTGGAGGGAGAGACCTTACATTTAATAAACTACATTTATTTTTTTTATTTTTTAGTTCAAGTTGAGTCGTATTGATTTTTATTCGATTTTTATGATTTGTTCCTTTTAGATCCCTTTTTGATCTGTTCAGTTTTGGCCGTGGGAAAGACACTCTCATTTGATGTCAGTATAAACGAACTTGCTCAGTGAGGGCACTTTGAATATCCCCATTTTGAATGCAACCTGCATGCGCGGTCCATGCCAAGTTACAGAAACTCAGAGTTGCAGGTAAGCTGCCATTTTAGCATCACAAGGGTTTACCTGAGTACAGTTGGATAGAGTTCAGCTGAGTAGAGGAATGCTGTGGTAAATGCTGCCTCAGAGCAACCCTTTGCCACCACAGCAATGCATGTTCGACTCACAGAATACTCTAAAAGGAAAGCAAAAAAAGTCAGATCGACAGGTGGATGTGTTCATCCACCTGTGGATGGATGAACACATCCATCCACAGGTTTTTATACAGTTTGTCCCCATGTGTAGCTTCAAAGAAAATGTAAGATCTAGATTAACCTAAAGGTATGGCAGTGTTTATTCCAATCAGAGCTCCTGTTGTTATCAGAAACCATGCCTGGCCATTTCGACGTCCAATTACATCCAATATGAAAAAGGTGAGGATTTTGGCCGGAATTTCAATAGCACCATAGATGAATTGAGTGAGGTAGATGCTGACACCAAATCCTGAGATCTTGAAACTGATCCCATAGTAGAGGAAGGAAACAGCAAACCTGCAAAAAAAGTAACACAGTCAAGACAAAATCTCTCATAAGCCCGTAAACCTGCATAACAGACAGTATTAGATGTAGCTTCAAAAGTTGATCCAATACCACGATAGCCCAGAGCACAGAGTGATCTTCCTTAGCTGAGGGGTTCTGACCAAGTCAAGGTAGGTGTGGTTCTTCTCAGCAACTTCAGAGAGAGTTACCTTCCTTAGAACCTAAACAACCAACAACAGTTTATCACTGATTTGTCCTGATCTTTGATTGGTACAGCGACTTGCAAAAGTATTCACACCCCTTGAATTTTTCCACATTTAGTCACATTACAACCACGAACAAAAATATATTTTATTTGAATCTTATGAGAAAGACACACACAGTTATTAGGGCAAGTTACAGGGCAAACTCCCTAAGTCCTGCGCCACTGTTGCCCCGCAGTGAAATAGATTCATTGCACATGGAGTGAAATAGTTCAAACATGTACTTCTTGTAATTCACATGATTATCACTTATGCATGTTGTGCAATTATACACTGTTAAAAGTTATTTAATGTTTCATAAATAACTCTCTCTCTGTTAAGTATTGTCTGGTGATAATCAGCTGTTAAGCTGATATCAAGACAATGGATGAAAGGGATGATTTCGAGCACTAGCTATCTTTTAACAGCAAATTCTGCACACACATAGAATAAAAAAGTGACAACTTCTTTTCAAGTTCAAGAATTTAATAACAGAAATAAAAGGAACATCCAGAGAACATCACTATGTAATGCTGTTTATCTGAATTAACACTATATTCGATCAATAAATCCTCTCTACTAGGCTAGTGACACTTAACTAAACTACTAAGCAAAATGAAGATAAAAAGAAACTAAGCTAAGGAACTATTTACATGCAAAGGTAAACAAAAGACAAAACAAAAGTGGTTGATCATAATCAGAATAATTCAGTGAATCCCGTTCACTGCAGATCTGATTCAAAAGCATGGAATGGAGTTAAATTAGCTTAACTAATTTAGAAAAACATTTGCCTGAGGCGGCTGAGACCGGGATGAGCGGCTGAGATCTCGCGAGAGCTGTGCGTAAGTAAAATGGAGGCGTTCATGTAATTCAAAATCAAACACGCTAAGGTAAGAACGAACCAATAACTGAAACTAATACAAAGTAAAAGCCCAAACATTTAAACCTGTCTTATTTTTTACGAGGGAACAAACTGGACGAAGAGACCTTGTCGAGCCTGGAGTGCTACGTGGACGAGTGTTTCGATAGCATCGTGATGGGGAAGGCCCAGAAGCCTACGGCTGCTAACACACGTCACTTAAGCGCACTCGTTCTAATTCCACCAGTGCGTCATCTTCATCTACTCTGTCTCCCGACAGGAACTTCAGTGACATCTTGGAATCCATCGACAAGAAGCTTACCAGCCTTGACGCGCGTCTCGCCTTGGTAGAAGTTCTACATAAGGAGTTTCAGTCTCTGAGGGAGTCGGTGGAGTTTAGCCAAGCCCAGCTAACAGCTATGGCTGTTAGCTGGGCGAGAGGCAGGGTACACCCTGGACAGGTCGCCAGTCTGTCGCAGGGCAACACAGAGACAGACAGGACAAACAACCATTCACACACACACACACTCACACCTAAGGACAATTTAGAGAGACCAATTAACCTAACAGTCATGTTTTTTGACTGTGGGAGGAAGCCGGAGTACCCGGAGAGAACCCACGCATGCACAGGGAGAACATGCAAACTCCATGCAGAAAGACCCAGGGTTGGATTTGAACCCAGAACCTTCTTGCTGCAAGGCAACAGCGCTACCCACTGCGCCACTGTGCAAAATAAATAAAATAAAAAATAAAAAAGGTGCACGGATCGGTACACGGTGATAAATGAAATACACGCACAGCTCAAGAGCACGTTGGTATGGTTGTTGTTCACGGTTGGGTATATGAGGCATGGGCTATGGTTTATCCTTTCTCACATTCTATTACTCTTTGCACTTTCTTATCTCCTTGAGTATCTTTATCTTATTTGTTTGCTTCTTTCCTCATCATCAGACAATCACAAGCACATCATATGATGCTACCTGGGTCTGTGTATGACTATTTTTTCGAAGGCATGCACTTTCTAACTTCTCACTCACATCTATGGCGAATGTAAAGTTTGTGACATGGAATGTGCATGGGGCTGGCACCAGAGAGAAAAAATTGAAGATCTTTAACCAGCTCACTAGATTAAAGGCAGATGTTGTCTTATTGCAAGAAACCCACAAATCAGCTACAAATGCAAGTGAGCTTAATTCACCTGAGTTCCCTGATGTGTTTGCGGCCGGCTATAACTCTAGACAGAGAGGTGTAGCAATCTTAATCCACAAAAACGTTAGTTTTAAAATATTAGACAAAACTATAGATCCTGAAGGTAGATACATAATAATTAAAATAGCTATCCATAACCAGAAGCTATGTATTGTCAGTATATATGGTCCAAATGTTGATGACCCCTCTTTTTTCCACCAATTCTTCCATGCACTTTCAAAACACGGGGATTGTTCACTAATTATAGGAGGTGACTTCAACTTTGGTTTAAATAACGATATAGACAGGTTGAATACAACAGGGACTCAGCGTAGTTGGCAGTCAGTAAGTATAGTCAAACAATACATGAGTGATTTTGGTCTTTGCGATGCATGGCGTTTTCTTCATCCTAATAGTAAAGAATATACTTTTTTCTCAAATGTTCACCATTCATACTCTCGTCTGGACTACTTTCTAATAAGCAGCTCACTGCTGTCGGAAGTTTCAGAGACGGTAATTCATCCTATTGCTATCAGTGACCACGCTCCTGTTACTCTCACCTTAATTAATAAAAAATAACCCCACAAAACAAAAGCTGGAGATTTAATACATCACTGCTTAAAGATGAAGAATTTATAAAATTCATCAAAGAACAATGGGCTTCATACTTGGAATACAATGATAAACCAGGTACATCGGCATTGATATTGTGGGAAGCTGGAAAAGCAGTGATGAGAGGTAAAATAATTTCTTTCTCATCTCATAAAAAGAAAAAAGAAAACAAAAAGATTCAGCAATTAGAAGAAAAACTTAAGTTACTAGAATCCTCTCAAGAAGAAGGAAAGTTAGGTAAAATCCGTGAAGTAAAATTAGAACTAAACCACTATATTGAAAAGCAAAATAGATTTCTAATACAAAGACTTCGAATAGAAAATTTTGAACGTGGCTATAAGTCAGGAAGCTTCCTAGCTAATCAGCTTAAAATAAATAAGGAGAAAACTACTATATTTGCAGTTACAGATTCAACTGGTAACACAGTAAGTGAACCGGAGTGTATAAATAACACCTTCCGCGATTTCTACAAATCTTTATACACGCCACAGATAAATCCATCAGAGAATGATATCAAGCAATTTCTGGATAAAATTACACTTCCTAAATTATCAGATAACCAAAGAATGACACTGGACTCCCCGCTGACAACAGTTGAAACCCAAGAAGCTCTTAAAAGCATGCCTAATAGAAAGGCTCCAGGTCCAGATGGATTCCCTACTGAGTTTTACAAAAAGTTCTGGAATATTCTAGCCCCAACGTTCCACAGAATGTTGCAGGAAATACAGGAAAAAGGCAGATTTCCAGCTAATATGAATTCTGCCACCATCAGCCTTCTGCTTAAGCCAGACAAAGATCCTATGTTGCCCACCAGTTATCGTCCCATATCTTTAATTAATGTGGATATTAAGATAATCTGTAAAGCTTTTGCAAAAAGATTAGACAAAGTAACTCCTCTCATAATACATCCAGATCAAACTGGTTTCATCAGAGGAAGGCAGTCATCCACAAATACACGCAGATTACTTAATTTAATTGATTATTCCTACAGTAAAAACATTAAAACCAATATATTGTCTTTAGACGCAGAAAAAGCATTTGATACAGTAAACTGGACATTTTTATTCGCTACTCTACATAAATTCGGTTTTGGCAATTTTTTCATAAATTGGTTAAAAATTTTATACAGTTCTCCAACAGCCTGTGTCAGGACAAATAATCAAACATCTTCCAGTTTTTGTCTACAGAGGGGCACCATGCAAGGATGCCCTCTTTCTCCATCACTTTTTGCCATCTTTATAGAACCTCTAGCAGCAACAATCAGACAAACAAAAGCTGTAAAAGGTACAAAATGCATGAAAATAGAGCATAAGATTAGTCTATACGCGGATGATGTATTACTATATCTCCAGCATTCAAATAATTCTCTTTCACAAGTAATTAGAATACTAGAATCTTTCTCTAAAGTATCAGATTACTCTTTAAACTGGTCTAAATCTACGGTACTGTCAATTAATTGCTCTCTCGAAAACTCCCTAGATTTACAAATGCAATCAGGAAATATTCAATATTTAGGTATTAATGTGTCGTCTAAATTAACGGATTTACTAAAACTTAACCACACCCCACTTTTAAACAGGATAGAAGAGGACCTTAAAAGATGGAAATTGCTTCCAATTTCACTTATGGGTAGGGTAGCTTCAATAAAAATGATGGTCCTACCTAGAATTAATTATTTATTTTCAATGATCCCCAATAAACCATCATCCGACTGGTTTAAATCTCTAGACTCTGCCATTCCTAAATTTCTTTGGAAAGATAAACCCCCACGTATTAGCTTAAAGACAATACAGAAGACTAAAGACAGAGGAGGATTAGATTTGCCTAACTTCCATAACTATTACTTAGCAAATAGGCTACAATACATCTCTAAATGGATAAAAAGTACTCATCTAGATGAGCCTTGGTTAGATATAGAACAGGAAATGTGCAATAATATCATGATTTCAGATTTGCCGTTTATTAGCTCAAATATAAAACGGCATACATGCTTCAAAAATATCAACATTAGTTCTACTCTGACAGCATGGTGGGAGTTCCTTAAAATGACAAAGTCATCCCTTATCCCATGCAGTTGTACACCTATCTGGAATAAACCTGACATCCTACAAAATAATAATATGATAAACTTTTCATACTGGAAGAATAAAGGTATTAAATATCTGGAACATCTACTTGACGGAACCGAGTTGATCAATTTTGCTAAACTAAATATGCAATATGGCATCAGTAAAAATAAATTCTTGGAATATGAACAACTTAAATCTATAATTAGAAATAAATTTAAGCATATTAATGGTGGTTTACAAATCCCAACTAATATATTAGAGTTCCTAGATTTAACCCCCCCCCCTCCCCAAACTAGTGTCTAAATCATACAGGACACTGACTAAAATAGATGATTCAATATCTCTTCCTATTATGAAATGGGAAGAGGATTTATCAGTCACATTTGAACAAAACCTCTGGGCTCAGATATGTCTAAGAACTTTCAAATTGACTAGAAACACCAACTTACAACTAATACAATACAAAATCCTTCACAGAGTACACTACACAGGACAAAGATTATTCAAGATGGGTTTGGCACAATCTCAAATCTGTCCACACTGCATAGGCAATCATCCTGATAATTATATCCATGCGTTATGGTTATGCACACCAGTCCAGAGGTTCTGGACACAGATATGTAAGGACTTATCAAAGTGCCTGAGCTGTAAAATTAAACCTTCCCCATCAGTTTGCTCTGTCGGTAATTTTGAGGAAAGCCCCCTGGAAAAAGAAATAGTTTACATGGTTTTCACTGCATTATGTATCGCAAAGAAAACTATCCTCATGAATTGGAAAAGTAATGAAAATCTCAATATCAATCAGTATAGAGATCTTTTGTTGGATCATATTAATCTTGAGACAGCATCTGCATCCACATCTGATTGATCTCTTTGGGCTCCTCTGATCAACACCATCACTTAGTGGTATATGGGGCGGTGGGTTGCTTCCTGCATGGCGCAGTGGCTGGATGGAGGGGTTCCTGGGGCTCTGGGGGAACTCGGAGTGGGGCGCCTGGTGGGTCTGACTCCGGGGTCTGTCGCCCCCACCTGGGAGGGCCTCTGGTGCGCTGGGGGGGCCTCGGGGCTTGTTGAGCTGGTAGGAGGGCATGGACATTAACATCTCAGGGCAGATGCTTTCTCCTTCATTGGATCGGCACTCTGCTAGTGGGGGGAGGGGAAGGAGGGGGAGTAGGGACTTACCCAGCCTGGATGTCTACTGTCGAATGTGTGGTGAGTTGTTTGAATGTTAGTGTTGGGGAGGGATTAAATCCACGGGGGTTGGGGTGAAATGGACGTTCTGGTGGGCTTGTGTCCGGCCCCCTGTCCTGGTCCATGTCGTCTCCCGGTGCGGGTTTCGCTTGGGGGGGGGTGGGGTTTGGGATGGCCAGGGTCCCCCCCTCTTATTTATTGATTGATTGATTGATTGATTTATTTTTTGAGGGGGGGGGTAAAGCCAGTAGGCTTGGTGCGTGGGCTGGGGGGGTGGAGGTGTTGGTCCTGGTGGGTGGTTGGCTGGCGGGCCCTGCGGCCTCTCCCTGGCCCCCGGGCTACGGTGGTGCCGCTGGCGAGGCCCCCTTCTCTGGGTGGGGCCTTCGGGGAGCGGGGTGCCTATTGGAGTCAGTAGGGGAGCTGGCTCCCTGGGACGGCTTCCCTGTCCTTTACTCCCCATCCCCGGACTCCTCCCTCTGCCTGCTCCATCACGCCGCCACACATGTAGGTCCTTGGGGAGGGGGCGTTACTGGAGGTTGCCACTTTCTGGTGACATCCCTCTCCCCAATTTTATCATGCATTTTAGACACTTTCACTCCAAACATTCTCACAACGCATACTCATGTAGGCCATGAGTATGGGGGGAAGACGTCTGGGGGGGGGCTTATGTTGTGTGAGCCTCGCCTCGGACGGCTCCCTTCACCTCCTCTCGCACTTAGACATTGAGGGTTCTGGGCAGTTGCTTGGAGGGGGTGCGCTGGCACCAGCTTCCTTCCGGAGGGGGGGTGGGCTGTGCCGTGCACCCTCTTCGGCGCTCCCAGTTTTAAACACACTTGAGAACAACATGCAACAACACAACATCTGAGCGGGCGTAGGGAGGATCGGGGTCTTTTGCACACCCCCGTTCTCCGATGCCGGCAAGGAGTCTGGGGCCTGGAGGAGGTGCGGGCCACTTTGTCCGGGGTCTTGGCGGGGGCTGCTGTGGGTAGTCAGCGGCTTGTCAGGTCTGGGGCTGATGCCTCCGCTCCCCCCAGGAGGGGTGGGGGGCAGGGGTGGCTAGGGTAAGGTGGGGGAGGGAGGGGGTTTATTAGGTATTTAGGGGGTGAGGGGGGTTCTGGCTGGGTGGCCCGTACGGGTCGTGTTGGCCCCCCCTCTTTGTGGGGCCTGGTCCGGGGGGCGTCTGGTCCGGGGGCGGGGCCGGGGGTCGGGCACAAGCAGTCGTATAGTTGAATTGGGGGACCCCCCCTCTTGTGAGTGTTGGATGCGAGTGTTATGTGGGAATGTGTGTACAGCGTCCTTGTTTTTTTTTTGTTTTGTTTTTTTTGTAAATCTGTGTGTGGTGAGTGGGGCACTAGGGAGGGATGGTGTGAATGAGTTTTCCTTTTTTTTTTTTTTTTCTTCCAGGTATGGGTCCGGTCCGCTCCCTCTCCCAAGAACATCTCAAGTCTCCGATAGGTGCGGAGCTCATCCCCCCACGTCCTGCCCTCCTCCGCTGCACTGGCAGGCACCTTGGTCCTCTGGCGCGTGGGTGGGCCTCGGGTTTGGGGCGGGTTCCCGGGGGTGCGCCGGCCCACTCCCGGCGGCTGCTTCACGGGGCCTCTGGCCGTCAGGGCCCATAGCCGGGACCACTTCAGCGGGGCTGGCTGCCGGCGGAGCCCGCGGGCTCGCCCCCACGGGCTCGTCCCCGCGGCTCTTGGGGGCGTCGGCATTGCGGTGGCTGGGGGATTTTCTCAGGGTCGTCTCTCCTCTTTCCTTGGGAGGGGGGGTTGCAGATATCCTGTGTCGGCCCCTCCTGGGCGCCCCGCTTCGGGGGCCCCTTTGGGAGCCCGGGGTTATGGGTCCCCTGACTCCTGCCTCTGTGCTCGGGGAAGGCGGGCCTTTGGTTCTCCACAACCACTATCGAGCTTTTTCCTTCTGGATAATTTTCACCTAAACTACTGCACTCGCACAAACTCCCACAGGTGCAGGGTTCCAGGTATTAAAGGTTCACTTATATACAGAAAGCCTGTAATTTATTTATTTATTTATTTATGTTCTTTCACTTTCTTTTTTCAGATTTCACTTTACACATGTCAGCTTAAATAATAGTACATATGATTTAGCAATGGCATCTAGGTGTTATTTGATTATATCTGTTGCTTTATGTCTGTTGGTTGTGCTGTTCTTTTTGCGTCTCTTTCCAGGTGATGGAGCAGACGGAGAACGTTTTATCACTCTCTCCCTTTTATCTCTTCTCTCTTTCACCTCTTCTCTTTCTTTCTTTTTTTTCTCTTCTTGTTCTTCCTTTACTCTCCCATTGTAGTGTCCATATAATTTGAAATTCTCCCTGCAGGAATCACAATAAAGCTATTTACATGCATAAATCAAGCAGAGCACTATGACGAAAGCTGTTCGCTCCACTTGTGAAAGCAAAATCTGTCGAGCTCTATCTGGCATTGAGACATCAATTCCTATCGCTAGACAGGACACTGGAAAAAAAAAAAAAGAAAAACATTTGCCATGTGTTTCAATCCATTCACAATGCGACTCCTGAGTAAACAAAACGTTATTTGATGAAATAACGTTTTGTTTAAGTTAAAGAACCAAAGTTCAACTTAAAGAATGTGAATTGAGGTTAAATTAGCTTAACTAATTCAGAACAACATTTGACATGTGTTTCAACCCATTCACAATGCAAATCCCAAGTTAACCAGAACATTATTTTGAGTAAATAACATTCTAAAGACTGACTTGCTCAGTAAAATCATTTAAACCTTATGAACGGCCGATCTTATTAATGCGATTCTACCTCCGGGCGCTAGGGGTCGCTGTCGCGATCGGTCGGTAAATCGGTTAAAGCCTAAAGTTATCAAAATTGCCTTTAAACCGACATTAATATTCAATATTAATGCGGGAATAAGGCTCATAGCTCTATCGAACGACGGTGGAGAGAAACAAACAAGTGTTATGCTTTAAAACAAGCTCCTTTTACCAGAAGCTAATAGCATTTTGGCTAGTGGACTTTCAGTGCTAACAAATAAAAGCTTCGGTTTTATTTTAGTCATAATGAGTGGGCCGGATTACGTTAACATAATGTCCCATCAATGTATGAAACCCTTGTGGAGATAACCTTTGTTATAACTATAGAACACACTCGACAATGACATGGTACCGAATGCTAGCAATGAGCTATTCCGTTAGCCCTTTGTTTTAAGGCGACCATGTGTAACGCAACATTTCCCAATAAACCATTTAAACTCTCCCTTTGGGTTTCTCTGTCCAACCTGTCGGCGCTTCGTGTGAGTTCCATCCACTTTGGTCATCCAAGGAAGGCAGTGAAAAGCAGGAAAATTTGTTGGTCTGTTCACGGCGGGCTAGTGGCTTAGCAGCTCTGTAGTCTAGCAACATTTTTTCAGGATCGGAGGCCCGATGTCCTGTCGGCCCTGACCAGTTGCAGTCCCGATTTAAGCAGGTTCTCCTCAGTATGCCGTCCTTGCTGACTCTCTCTCATTTGTGGCTGTGTGGTCAGAATTCAATCTGACATCAATTATTCATCATGGCTTTAATATGGCACAACATGCATGATCAGAAAACTTGGATCCAAGATAGAAATTTACTTTAAACAGAATAAATGTGACATCATATGTGATGCCAGTTAGCTGATTAGGGTGTGGCACAATGAGTTTCTAATATCTAACTTTTTGCAATACTAAAATTTTTCAGACATACAATTTTCAAGAAATATAGGCTTGACATATCACATACCTTTGTGTGTTCAGTTTTGCCGGTCGCTAAAATCGGTTACTCCTAAAGTTAACTAAACTTCTTTAAATCAACATTCAATATTAATATTAATTAATTAATAAGGCTCATAGCACTATTGAACGACGGTGGAGCGAAACAAACAAGCCTTATGCTTTAAAACAAGCTCCTTTTGAAAGTCCGGAACCGGATGTAACCAGGAGCTAAATAGCATTTTGGCTAGCGGATTTTCGGCCCTGACTTTAAAAGCTTCTGCTTTTATTTTAGTCATAATGAGTGGCCGTATAACATAAACATTAATATCCCATCAATGTATGAAACCCTTGTGGAGATAACTTTTGTTATAACCATAAAACACATTTGAACCATATCAGCAATGCCATGGAACCGACTGGTAGCATGAGCTAATTCCGTTAACCCCTTTGTTTAAAGACACCATATGAGCGTGTTACAAAGATTTTACAATGACCATGTAACCTTTCCCTTTGGGTCTCTCTGTCCAACCTGTCGGTGCCTCCTGTGAGTTCGGTCCACTTTGGCCATCCAAGGAAGGAGCAGTGAAAAGTAGGGAAAATCGTTGGTTTTTCAGCAGCGGGCTAGCCTGCGGCTCTGCAGCTATGAGCTAGCTGTGTTTGGGCAGCGTGTTTGGGCAGCTTGGCGAAGCGTGGTTGGGATCGGAGGCTCAGAGTTCCTGCAGACAGCCTCTGACCCGGTTGCAGTCACGATTTCAGCAGGTTTTCCTCTTTCATGGGACCCACTTCAATGGGAAAGTGGGTCCTCGTAGCCTCTTCCAGGACCCATGTGGCTCCTGCAAGGCAGCCCCCCCTCTCCTCGAGGGCTCCAGAAGAAAAGTGGTCATCGTCTCTGGCTAGGGGTAGACTGAAAGAGTGTGAGCCTGGTCAGAAGTGCTCTGACCTTTTGTCTGTGGGGAGTGGTTTACAGCAGGCCCCCTGCTGAGAGAGAGAGGCCGTCCCAGCCTGAAACTCTCCTTTGTGGCTGTAGGGAAATTGCTTGCTTAAAATGCATTCTGATTCCTTTCCCTTCGTACATGTTCAAAATAAACACAATTTAGCCATGGTGTGATGGCATAACAGTGGGACTACCCCTCTTCTTTGTCCAGCTTTAAAGTTAGGTCACTTCTTTTCTAAATCCTTCTAAAAATGGTTTAAAGTTTCTAAAACAAGTCTCTAATTATTTTCATACATACTTGGTTTTACAACACTTTAAACACAGGAGCTCATGACCATAGATGAAGGTAGGAACATAGATGGACCGCTAAATTGAGAGCTTTACCTTTTGGCTCAGCTTTCTCTTCACCACAACGGCCTGGTACAGCACCCACTTCACAACAGACGCAGAACCAATCTGCCTGTCGATCTCCCGCTCCATCTTCCCCTCATTCTTAAGCAAGACCCCAACATACCTAAACTCCTCCACTAAGGGCAGTACATCCTCACCAACCCGGAGAAGGCACTACCCTTTTCCGGCTCAAGACCATGGTCTAGGATTTGGAGGCACTGATCCTCATCCCGGCCGCTTCACACTCAGCTTCAAACCACTCCAGTGAGAGCTGTAGATCACGCCCTGATGAAGCCAATAGGACCACGTCATCCACAATCCTACGGCCACCAAAACAAATCCCCTCAACTCCTTGGCTGCGCCTAGAAATTCTGTCCATAAAAGTTATGAACAGAATCAGTGACAAAGGGTAATCTTGGCGGAGTCCAACTCTCACTGGAAACAAGTCCGACTTGGCAAGTCTCGGCATTGCCGACAGTAAGTCGGACAGTAATAATAAGCGTTGTTAGGTCTCATACAGAGTAATAAGGGCTGTTAGGTCTCATACAGTAATAATAAGGGCTGTTAGGTCTCATACAGAGACCTAACAGCCCTTATTAAAGGGCCCGGTACTCCATACTAAAATGCCCCCCACAGGAACCCCCGAGGGACATGGTCGAATGCCTTCTCCAGATCCACAAAACACATGTAGACTTGTTGGGCAAACTCCCATGCACCTTCCAGGATCCTGCTGAGGATGTAGAGCTGATCCAGTTTTCCACGGCCAGGACGAAAACCATGACCGGAAAAACGAGATCTCGGATACAAGTGGTTGAAATGAGTTCTCTCTGTAGTGTGTCTGGGCTCTCCCTTAGGGTGAGGAGCTAAGTCATCCGGGGAGGATATTCCGGGCACGTCCCACCGGGAGGAGAGCCAAAGGGAGACCCAGGATACGCTGGAGGGACTATGTTTCTCGGCTGGCCTAGGAACGCCTTGGGATTCACCCAGAGGAGCTAGCCCAAGTGGACGTCTGGGCCTCCCTACTGAAGCTGCTACCCCCACGACCTGACCCCGGATAAGTGGAAGAGGATGGATGGATAAACACAGCAGATGCCATTTAAATGTCTATCAAAAATTGCTAACTCTCTCACAAAAATACTTCACTGTGCAGACATGCTCTGCCCCATCCCCCCACGGCTGGTATCATTGCAAATTAAAGACTCTGGCCTTTCCAACAAGGTATAGCACGTCTTTTTCAAATGTTTCTCAGTGATGTAAATGCCGTGCGTATAGGAGACTGTACAACTCACATTCACAGCTGCTTTGCGCACGTGCAGCATTACACACGCAGAAGACGCAGCCGGCTTGTTGTTTTTGTTTATTTCTTCGGCCGTGTTGATTTTCCAAGAATATCTGCAGTTGCGATGGCACAGAAGAAGAAAAGTACCATTCAGACGAATGAATTATGAGGGAGAGTCATGAGGGAGAGTCATGCTGAGATAGAGGAATCTTCTGACATTTGCATGGATTTAAAGTGGACGAAGATGAGCAATAACTGATTCTGGACCCAGTCCATGATTAAGTCACATGGTTACTTTTTTTTTTACCTTATATGTCCACTGCAATTATTTACAGTCATGAATAACATGGCAGTTTTATATTATTTTGCTATTTTTGGGGAGCTGTAGGTAATAATATATCGTCCTGTGATCAGAGAGTTTAGCTTCACCCTCCCTCCCCCCGCTGCTGCAACACAACGCTAGTTACTTTCTCTATCGGCTGGATGATCTAAAAATATTTTATGAAGTGGTAGTATCATTTATACCTTTACAATACAACTGATGTTTTACCAGGGTGTTGTTTTATGGTATTTTGCTATTTTTGGAGAGCTGTAGTTAACAATTTACCGTGTTGTGATCATAAAGTTTCGCTTCCCCCCTCCTCCCTCCCCTCATTTTTGCGACACAATAGAAGCCTCACTTTACTGTCGGTTGGATGATCTAAAACACGTTTTATGAAGCAGTAATATCATTTATACCTTTGCAATACAACTAATGTTTTACAACGGTGTTCTTTTATGGTATTTTGCTATTTTTGGAGAGCTGTAGGCAATAATGTATCGTGTTGTGATTAGCTTCACCCCTCTTCCCTCCTCCCACTCCAGCAGTACAATTACTTTTACTGTAAGCCATAAGCCTTATGTGAAGTGTTTATATGATTTACACTTTCCCAATACAACTGCTGTTTTATACCAGTGTTGTTCTGTGTTATTTTGCTATTTTTGGAGTAGTAAGAAATAAATTGTCTTGTAATCAGAAAGTTTAGTTACTACCCTTCTCCCCCTGCTTCTGCAGACCAAAGGAAGATTTATCTGTAATGTATGTTGGATGATATAAAAGCATTTTATGAAGCGGTTATATTATTTACACTTTTCCAATACACTGCTGTTTTACAATACTTATTTTGTTGCTTTGCTGTTTTTTGAGAACAGTAGGAAGTACTGTATCATCTCATTATCTGAAAACTTGGCAGTGAACTCTCTATATTATTACAGCAAGGAGGAAGCAGGACTATCTGGTACAGAAAGGACCATCCTCAAGGTGAGAAGTTTATTCTGCATACCATTGTACGTATAAATCAATGTCAGATACAACGTTAGTTTTAGCCTGCCACTTAGATAAACAGTCAAATCTAATCTTCAAAATATGTCCTTGCTTGCCTCTGCCCCAAGAAAAAAGAGCACCAGTGCCCTGGTGCCAGCCACCTTCCGGAGGGGAGGAAGGATTAGCTGGGTACCCCCCTTTTTTGTCCTCCCGGTTTTAAATGCACTTGAGAGCAACATCCAACAACACAACATTTGAGCGGGCAGAAGCAGGGGTCTTTCTGACACCCCTGTTATCTGATTACCATCTGCAGTTTGAGGCCCGGAGGAGGAGCAGGCCACCTAGTTGGGGTCTTGGCTGGGGATGGGAGTTGGATCCCGGGGCTCGGCTGGCACTTCTGCTCTCCCCTGGAACATGGGGTAGGAAGTATGGAGGGCAGCACCTCCAGGTCTGTGGTGTGGGCTCTGGTTGGCTGGCAGACAGTAGGTGACCCCACCTTTACTCATCAAACCTAAGCCTTGCCCACATTCCAACATGACAGGATGTTTAGCCATGTCCACTTCCCCCCTCCCCCTTCCGGTATGACCTATGATTTATGATCATGTGACCTATGACCAATGATTCATGATATTTGACCTATGACTTACCTATGTAACCTATGACCTAAAATTTAAGACTGATTGATGGGTGGGCCAGATACCTTTCAAGTTGGGCAGGTCACTGAGTGGATCTTTGTTACTCATGCTGCATGTCAGCTCTTTGTGTGGCTGTGTTTTTGGGATCTGCTTATCTGAGGGCTTAAGTGCTGTTTTTCAACCAATTTGTGCTTTGGCTCTTCATAAATTCGATTGGTTTTGGAGTGCTACATCCACTGTTTGTTACTGGACCGCTGTTGCTCCGCTGGTGTTATCAGCTGCAGTTCGAGTCTTTTGCAAGGCACGGTTTCCGCTGGTCTCTGACCAGTCTTCTTGTTTTACCTTATTGAAAAGCAACTCTGTTTATACGTTTCTATGTGAGTGCATGCCTGAGGACTACAACAATATGTGCATGGCTTGGTAAATGGCTTGTACTTGTACAGCGATTATCAAGTCTGACCAAGGTCAAGGTTTACCAGCACAAAAATCTGTTAAAAACCACCAGAACACCCGCAATGCCCCGCAATACTCTGCATATTCGACAACTGCAATATAACAAAATGTTTCATAGAAAGTTAAGCATCAGAGCACGTGCTCCAGGAGGAGCGACTATGGGAGGAAGTCACATTTTTATTTTCAAATAAAAGTGAAAATGACTTAATCTGGCAACACTGACTCTGACGACCCCAAAGAGCTTTATGTCACAATCAGTCATTCTCTCATTGATGCACACATTCACATACTGATGATCGTGGTGAGCTACATTGTAGCCACAGCTGCCCTGGAGCAGACTGACAGAGGCGACCCTGTACCGTACCACATGCTTATAGCTTAATGTGAATAAAAATTTTACTCTGAAAGATATACATGTTTCTCAGTTCTTCCTGGGTGGAGCTTCCAGTTTAAATACGACCAAAAGATTGCATTAAGTAAAACATACTTTTTCAATCAATGGATCATCGGCAATAGAAATGGTTGTCGAAGCAGGCTCAGCCGTCTGTGATAACAGGGATGCAGCATGTGAGATCATTATGATCTATGTGAGAAAAACATCGGCTTCGAGAACCTCAAACAATCGATGGACCCTTTCAAGTGGGACATCTCTAGTATGTCAGAACCCAATCTCCATCTTCCAGGGTTCGAGCCATACAACTGATGCCACCACGAAATCGACATTTTATGTATGTCGAGTGCAGATAGCTTCGCCGGATGTGAAACATGAAGAGTGGTCTTTAAAGAGCAAGAAAGAGCATTTCCCATCCCTAGATCTGTTTGTTTTGGAAACCTTCAGTAAGGATAGCTGAATATTCAGAACCACGTTGACCTTACCTTTTGAAGCTTAGTGTCAAAAAATGGATGAAATAGAAGAACCAGACTTTACTAAATGCAGGCATCAAGAGCTCTCAAGCCTGAGAAGAATCGCAGGATGAAATCGATGGATGGATGTCTTCAACACTCATCGCTATGGTGAAAACCGCATTACTTCATCTGATCGACATTACCTGTCAGAAATTTATGAAAAATACATGCTAAGAATGTGAAATAAACCACTCGAGCCAATGCAAACATCAGTGCTTGGAGGTGGTAAATGAAGATTTTTATCAGCAACATTTTTACCACATCATGCGTCAAGTCCATTCGTCGCAACTCATCCCCTCTATCCAGAGTCTGCTGACCATGCACGACATACAGGCTGAGGATCATCGCAACAAGACAATAATAGAGATGCTCTTGTATGAACTAAGTTCTTCAGACAGAATTCATGCATCGATTCAAGATGCGTGAAAAACATGTATCATCCTGATGACTGTCTCTGTCCCTGTCCTTCATGTCTCTCATGCCACTCAGATCTCAGTACATGATATGTTGTCTCATCACCACTTAGCACTTGTATTCTCTAAAGAGGTCAGGAACTGATATTTTTCAACTTATTAAAGCTTAGCAAATGACCTAGCACATAACAATCACTTTCAGAGAAAATCCTGATTTAAAGAAAGAACTTTGGCTACCAGTGTGTAGATAACAAATGAGCATTGTGCCTTACCTTCTAAATTTATTTCAATTCTCACATTATAATTTAGAATTTATTTCTCTTTATAGTTAAATCTGTATTATTAGGCGCCCGCCTATGCATTGAAAATGCATGGCGGAGGCCTTATGCTATGCACCTAATAAGGGTTTCTTTATTATTAGGCGCCCGCCTATGCATTTAAAATGCATGGGGGAGGCCTTATGCTATGCACCTAATAAGGGTTTCTTTATTAGGCGCCCGCCATAGCATTTGCATAGCAAATGCATGGCGGAGCCTTATACTATCCACCTAGTAAGGGTTTCTTTATTAGGCGCCCGCCTATGCATTGAAAATGCATGGCGGAGGCCTTATGCTATGCACCTAATAAGGGTTTCTTTATTATTATTAGGCGCCCGCCTATGCATTGAAAATGCATGGCGGAGGCCTTATGTTATGCACCTAATATGGATTTCTTTATTATTATTAGGCGCCCGCCTATGCATTGAAAATGCATGGCGGCCTTATGTTATGCACCTAATAAGGATTTCTTTATTAGGCGCCCGCCTATGCATTGAAAATGCATGGCGGAGGCCTTATGCTATGCACCTAATAAGGGTTTCTTTATTATTATTATTATAGTACCGTTAATACAGCCCGAACCGTAGGGTCTACCCCCACATACCATATATCGAAACGTTGGTCTCGACGCCGCGATCAGGGCTTTTTGTACTTGACGCCGTTTCGGCTTACGGTTGGAACAAAATTCACCAAAAACCATTTCTTCAACACAGTTGACCTTTCAAAAATGCGCGGCTGAGTACGGCCCTGGTGTTATGGGGGAGTGGGTTAGGTGTCGGGCTGCAAAGCAGAAGATCGTAGGTTCGACTCCAAGCTGTGCCAATTTCAGAGAATTACATTTTCACCCCATATTTCATTTCCCTTTGACATATATCCAGCATATATCTTAAATATACCAAATACTACAATAAAACATAATCAAATTCATCACAATCTCTTCTGGAATAATAAAAAACATGTGATCAGAACAACATAGTATTATCAGTAGAAAAAGGAGGAACAACCGTTATTGCTTTTAAAGTGATTAATGCCGTGATTAAATTAAAATGGCTGCAGACTTTTATTAAAAATTAAAAGAATTTATGGTTTATTTTCCCTTCACAACTTTAAAAAAAAAATTGGAGGAAGGAATTTCTCTTAAGATGTAACTTTGATCCGGCAAAATTACCGATTAAATTGTCAGACTACCACAGAAGCATTCCAAAAATATGTTAAAAGTTTTCATGTCTTGATTACG